>PVIW01003460.1:67055-167064 GCA_004026585.1 Noctilio leporinus | reverse complement strand
TTTCTTTTTTTTTTAAAGATTTTATTTATTACAGAGAGGGGTAGGGAGAGAGACATCCATGTGTGGTTGCCTTTCACCTGCCTCCAGCTAGATCCGTGGCTGGAGACCTGGCCTGCAACCCCCTTATGTGCCCTGGCTGGGAATTGAACCAGCGACCTTTGGGTTCTGTGCTACCAGCCAGGGCCTGAAAGTTTCTTTTTCTTTTCTTTTTTTTTTTAAAGATTTTATTTCATTATTTTTAGAAAGAGGAGAAGGGAGAGAGGCAGAGAGGGAGACAGACATCAATGTATGGTTGCGTTTCACCTGCCTCCAGCCACAGACCTGACTGGAGACCTGGTTTGCAACCTGGTTATGTGCCCTGGCTGGGGAATCAAACCTACGACCTTTGGGTTCGCAGGCCGGCACTTTATCCACTGTGCTACCAGCCAGGGCTGAAAGTTTCTTTTAATTTCATTAAATAATTAAGGTTATGCTAATATGTAATTCTCAAAATAATCCTGTATACTTAAGATGTACCATTACAATACCCACACGGTCGACAGAGAGGGGATAGGAACCAACCTGCTGCAGTAGGACACCTGTAGCATCAAATTCAATGGCGATGATGCCTCCAGTTATAAAAAGTACAGGTGAATTAAAAGCTGAAAAGCTTTGTATAAAAAAAGCCGTATGTGCAGGATGAGCTTCGACCCTCCAAGACCAGATGAAAACCGGCGAAGTGGAACACACGAGCAAGCTGGGTAACCCTCTGAAACGTGCTGTACGACAGCAGGTATGTACACCGCAGCGTGGTAGGGAAACAAAGCATTCAACTGCACTTAGTTGACATGTCGATTGCCTTTATTTTCGCAACTAGTGGACGGTCGTCTCCTGACTGTCAGGCAGGTAGAGAATGTGGATGTCCAGCTGCTTTTTCCATGAACCTGGATTACACCACGGAATGCGGGCCACACGTTGTTAGGGGTAGTTTTACTTGTGTTCCAGATTCTCACGTCGGATCATACAAGCACAGTACGTGATGAGCTCAACCTCAAGCTCACATGCAGCAGCCTGTGTGAACATGGACGGCTCCCTGGAGGGGCAGGAAAAGCTAAATCTGGGTTGCGAGGGCTCCCCACGGGGCAGAGCAAGCAGGTACGAGTGACCCACAGGGCACCGGACGCTTACAACCGCTCCAGGCTGGTTTGCTCTGATGGCCGTGCGAGCGATCGCAGGCACGGTGACCTCGCTCGCTCAGGGCTCAGCAGTGGCCGGTTCTGACCCAAGAGTACCCCCACCACGCCTGGCCAAGATGAATCGCCAACTCACTCGCACTGAGGTGGGACGTGGTTGCCAAGAACTGGGGGCGCAGGCCGGGGGCTCCCTGCCCGTGACCCCTCTGTGCAATGACTCTCCATTGCTAGCAGGAAAGACCTAGCAAGGACTTTGCATGATGGGGCAATACCGAGACAAATCAAAATCGGTCTAGGGTTACCCCCGCCTTATTTCTAGCTGTTTACGTTACCAAATTACTATCTCTGAAAGGTAACAGATGACTCCAGGGTTCCAAAGATACACTCTCTGATACAATTACGTGGTGAAACGTGAACGCGGGAAGGGCAGTCTTGTTAGCTGTGACACGGGGAGCAACACCTCAGACCCCTGGGGGATTGTTACCCGGCAACCTGGGGTCCTCTCAAAGAACATACAGAAAAGTGTATTCGCATTAGAAGAAACAAACCTTCACGCAGGCACAGACAGGCCACAGGGCTCTGTCCGGCACTAGAAAATCCACGTGCTAGCCACGTGAGCTGGGGGGCGTGGCAGGTGCTTGGTTCAGGACCTGGTCCCGAGCTGTCCCCAAGGGCGCCGATGACAATGCCAGTAGCTGGCAGCTGGCTTCCTCAGGAGCTGCCGCAATCTGGTCCCGTGAGCTGCAGTCTGTGCCCCGTCCACACTGGCTGTGCTTCCTGCGCCCATCCACGTGCAGTGTGACCACGGGGAGGGGCTGTGGCCTGCTGCCTCCGCTACACCTGACGGTGGCAACTCACCTCCGGGTCTCACTGTCCTACCCCACGAATGGGCTCCATCTCTTGAACGTCTCATAGACTTCACTGAAATGCTTCCATCCTTCTTGGGTCACTAAGGAAAATAAGTTTTACAACAACTTGAACTGTTGCGGGTGTTTTATGCCCTTTCAATGTGGACTCAAGGGACTTTTTGCTATTAATTTTCCATGTCACACACACACAATCACATCCCCCCTCAGTGCACAGCATAAGGGGGGGCAAGACACTGTTTTTCAAACAAGTTTATGAAAGAACAGAGCAAAAAAAGCGGAAAAAAACCCACCCAATTAAAGTGGGTGGGTCAGTCAGGCTTTAGGAATGGAAGAAATTCTTCTGCTTTATTTAGCATAATAAAACATATTGTACTGCTTTTGTGCTTTGACCTTACTTTGTTGTCATCAAAAATGTCCCCTTTATATAACTGCTACGCAAGGCTACGTCTACGTCTAGATTCTAAAACATGCGTGTTCATGCTTTTGCACAACCCAGTTGAAAGTTATAAAAGTTGCCCCTATTCCTCCTCTGATTAAAAAAATAACACAACGTACAGATAATAATCCAAAAGAAAAAAATCAGTGTGCTGTAATATTTGTGACATCGAAAGCAGCAGACACTGGATATAATTTGCTTAAATCATAAATACCGAGGCTGAACTATGCACGTGTCAGTCACGTTGGGCTCCAGGAGCGAGTGCTCTCCCCACACACAGACACGTGTGGGTAAAGTGCGGAACAGGAAGGGGACCCGGGGGCTGGGCCTAGTACTCCCACTCGTCGGACTTCAGGTCCAGATAGCTGAGGATGCTCTGGGCCAGCTTCACCGCCTGCTTCCGGGCGGCCTTACACTTCTCCTCGCCCTGCGGGTCCACGGCGTCCAGGGCCAGCAGCTGCTTGGTGAGCAGCTCCTCCAGCCGGATGTAGTTCTTATCTGTGCGGTTCCCGTCAAAGGACAGCACCTCTCCCAGGATCTCGGACAGGTGTCCCAGGATGGCCCAGACGGCTTTGTGTGACGGGTGCTCCTCGCCCGTGAACGCCCTCCTCTTCTCCAGGGCCTCCTTCAGGTCCACGTGAGTGATGAGGGTCTGCGCAGCAATGACCGCTCTCCTCCGGGCCTCGCGGATGCAGGGGTTCCTCTCCAGGCTCACTTCGTCCAGCTGGCCGATGAGAGCCTGCAGCTCTGCCTTGGAGCTCAGGTACAGTTCCGGAGGACTCTGTGCTTGCAGGAGGTCGTTTTTAATTTCTCTCACTCTTGTGAGGACCTTTTCTATTTTTAAAATGGAGTGGTTCTGTCCCAGGTCGAATGCATGGGTGGTGTCTGCTTCCTCTTCTAAATCCAAGTACTTCAGTAACTTGTTGATATCCTCCACAACCTCCCTCCGGTAGTTTCGGATCTCCGTGTGCCCGCACACGTCCAACGCGTCCAGATCCGCCGTCAGTCCCGAGAGCACGCAGGACAAGTGCCTGCATGTCTCGTCGCTGGTCACACCCATGAGAAGCGCGATCAGGGTGCCCCTGGCCTTGTTGACCTCGCACATCACCGAGTTAATTTTGGCCACGGAAGGGTGCGCGTCCTCGGAGAGCGGCAGGGACGGCTGCTTCTTCACGCAGTCTTCCAGAATCTCCTGCACCGCACAGATCTTGGCCAGCGTGTGATGCCTTGCTTTCCGCAGGGAGATCTTCCCGCCAGTCTTCACGTGCGTCAGCCGCAGGATGATGTCCTGGATGCCTTCCTCGAAGTCCTCAGCCACACAGCTGCCGCCCCGGTAAAACGGCACAATCTTCTCTTCCACCAGGGCCTGGGCCTCCTTGAAGATGTTCTGTATCTCGGTGCGGTGCGGGTGGTTCGCGTTCTGCTCCAGCTCCTTCAGGAGGTTCTCCGTCTCTTGCGCCGCCCTCTTCCTGGCTTGCTGGACATCTCCTCGCCCCTCCGTGTCCACCGAGTCTATTTCAAAAAGTTGCTTCATGAGAATCCTCTCCAGTTTCTTGTAGTTCTTGTCATTGGGCAGGCCACTGAAGCCAGTTACTTGCTGTTCTATGCTTTTCACTTCCTTTTGGATTTCCTGGAGCCTATTAATAGAAGGGTGTTGGTTTCCCATATCCATACTTTGGTTGCATTCAGTTTCACAAGCACTGAAAGAGAACAAGAACGATCATTCGCTACATTACAGTCTCTGCAGAACGGTAACCACCTAATAATTTATTCTAGAATTCTCATTTTGGAAAGCTACGAGCGTAAAGGCTTGTCATGAAGGCCCTCCCGAGATGCCACGGCCCGGCAGACAGACGTGACCAACCAGTTCGGCTCCTGGGGCACCTCCGCAGCCCGGGATGGGGCACGGCGGCTGGCCGGAGTCCAGGGCGCGGGGTCCGGCGGGGACGCCCCCCCCACCGACGGGAAAGGGCGCAGGGGCACCTTCCCACCGAGGCGAGAGCCGGTCCGGTTCGGGTCGAAACACGCCTCGGCCCCGCAGGGCCCCGGTGGAGGGAGGACCGGGCGCCCCTCCGCCTCCAGGGTTCGCGGCGGAGCTCGCCACCCAGCCGGCCAAGAGCCATCGGGCCCGAGTTTCGGAAAAAGTAACTCGAAGAGACACAGACACCCCAGCGCCCCGCTTCCCCGTCCTGCCCCCCCTCCCCGCGGGGACGGGAACCGGAGCCGCCGGGAGCCGCCCTGGGCCTCGTCCGCCCGCCCCCGCCCCCCGCCCGGTGCGACCCGGGGACCCTCCGGTCCGCCCGCCCGGCCCACCCCCACCCCCGGCTCCCGGCCCGGCTCGCTGGCGGGTGGGTGTCCGGGCCGCGAACTCGCCTCCGGAGGCGCGGAGGGCGGGCTGCCGGCTCCTCCTCCCGCTCGCGTCGCCGCACTCGCCCCGCACGGGCCGCGGAGGCCGCAGGCTCCCGGCTCCCGGCGGCGGACGGCCAGGCGGCGCCGGCCCCTCACGGGCTGCGGGCCCGGCGCGGGGCCCCCAGCGGCATCCCCCTCGCCCCTCCCGGCGAGGTCTCAGCGGCGCGGCCGGCGCGGGGGCCGGCGGCGGCGGCGGCAGCTACTGGCCGCGGCGGCCGCTCCGCCGAGTCGCGGGCCCCGAGCGCCGCCCGCCTGACCTCACAATGGCCGCGGGGACGCGGGAGGAAGCGCGCCGCCCCGCCCGCCCGGCCCGGGCCCCGCTCACCTGCGCCGCCGCCCGGGAGCCGCCGCCGCCGGGGACGCGCACGGCCCGCGCGCTGCCGCCTCCGCTTTACGACCGGCCGTACGGCAGCGCCGCCGCGCTCGGCGGAACGAGCCCATGGCGGCCGCGCGGGCGCTCGGGAGGGGCCCGCTCGCCCCGCTGAGCCGCGCCTTCGCCGGCCACCCCGCCCCGGAGCGCGGCGCTGAGAGCGCGGCCCCGGCGCCCGGCGCGGTGAGCGGGGCGCGGGGGGCGGTGAGCGGGGCCCGGGGGCCGGTGAGCGGGGCGCGGGGGGCGGTGAGCGGGGCGCGGGGGGCGGTGAGCGGGGCCTCGGGGCCGGTGAGCGGGGCCTCGGGGCCGGTGAGCGGGGCCCGGGGGCCGGTGAGCGGGACCGGGGGACTGGTGAGCGGGGCGCGGGGGCCGGTGAGCGGGGCGCGCGGGGCGCGGGGGCCGGAGCGAAGGGCCGAGGCGGCCGCGGGCGCGACGGTTCAGCGAGGACGTCGTTTCACGGACTCGCTCTCAGGCCGGCGAGCCTGGGTCCCCGTCCTCCGAGGACGCGGCCCGGGCCGGCGGCTCTGGACCGGCTTGACCTGTGTCATTGGAAACCGGTTGTACGTGATGGTTTTCGAGAGAAGGGAGAGGAGGGGGGGCCGTCCAAGTGCGGCTGCGTCTCCTGCGCCCCCGGCTGGGGCCCGGCCTGCAGCCCAGGCTGTGCGCTGACTGGGAATCGAACCAGCGACCCTTCGCTTGGCGGGCGGTCCACGGAGCCACTCCAGCCGGGGCGAATGTCCTTGGTTTTTAACTTTGTCTCCACCCCCGGGGTTCCGATGTGGGTGCTCTGGGGTGAGGTCTGCGTGCCGCGCACCTGCCTGTTGACTGGTTTCCTCCGTTTATCTGGGGCCCCCACCGCCCTGCCCGGGGTTCATTGAGGTATAAACTCGGGCCTTGAGGGACGGTCATGCTCTCGAGCTGCAGAGCTGCCGCCTCGGCGTGCGCGTTAACGTTGGCTTGTCTGGGGGCCCCTGCTCTTCGCAGGGGTGGTACATGTCCACGCAGGACCTGCACCTCCTGTTTAAGTGTTTCCACCTTTCCGCTCCCTGAAAGCTCAGACTTCTGTGAAGTCATTGTTTTTATCGTCCCCATTTATGTCGATGAGGAAACTTTGGGCCACTAAGATGGACTCATTTCCTCAAGGTCACTGCGCCTGCATGTGAGGAGTATGTGTACATGCTATACAGGACAGGGAGTGAAGTTTTTCTTCTTGTAGTTTTTGGATCAAAAAGAACAGAGATTCAGCCCCTCTGCATGGAGAGGTGGTGTTATCTGAGAAACCCTGGTTCTTGCCAACGCTGCGAAGAATTACAGATTATTTAGCCTGTCACCGTGCATGCAGTTTATTTTTATTTTTATTATTTTAAAAAGATTTTATTATTTTTCAGAGAGAGGGGACGGGAGGGAGGTAGAGAGAGAGAGAGAGAGAGAGAGACATCCATGTATGGTTGCCTTCCACCTGCCTCCAGCCACAGACCTGGCTTGCAGCCTGGCTATGTGCCCTGGCTGGGAATTGAACCAGCGACCTTTGGGTTTGCCTTATCCACTGACCCACCAGCCAGCCTCATAGGTTTTTTTTTCCTTTTAAGGTTTTATTTATTTTCAGAGAGAGGGAAAGGGAGGGAGAAAGAAATATAAATGTGCGCCACTTGCACACCCCCAACCAGGGACTTGATTTGCAACCCAGGCATGTGTCCTGACTGGGAATCAAACTTGTGACTCTGGTTCTCAGGCTGGTGCTCAATCCACTGAGCCACACCAACCAGGGCTCTCATAGGATTTTAAAGTTTAGACGTCGCACCTGGGCTGGTGGCTCAGTGAATAAGGCACCGACCTGCAAACCCAAATGTTACTGGTTCGATTCCCAGCCAGGGCACATAACCAGGTTTCAAGCCAGGTCTCCAGCCAGGTCTGTAGCTGGAGGCAGGTGAAAGGCAACCATACATGAATGTCTCTCTCCCTCTCTGCCTCTCTCCTTTCTCCTCTCTATGAAAATAATTAATAAAACCTTAAAAAAAAAAGGTATGTAAAAATAATACTACGTTGTCACACCTAAATGTAATTTTAAAAATAATAACTTCTTAATTCTAGCAAATGACAATGCTTGAAATTCTTGGATTATCTTAGAAATGTCAGAAACAGTCCTGGCTGGTAGCACAGTGGATAAGGCACCGACCTGCGAATCCAAAGGTCGCAGGTTCGATTCCCCAGCCAGGGCACATAACCAGGTTGCAAGCCAGATCTCCAGCTAGTTCTGTAGCTGGAGGCAGATGAAAGGCAACCATATATTGATGTCTCTCTCCCTCTCTGCCTCTCTCCCTTCCCTTCTTTCTAAAAATAATGAAATTAAATCTTAAAAAACAAAAATGTCAGAAACAGCTTTTTTAAAAAAGTTTATTTTAGTCTCATTCAAGAGAGAAACAAACATCGATGGGAGAGAGAAATATTGATTCGTTGCCTCCTGCATGTGCCCTAACTGGGGGGTCAAACATGCAACCTAGGAATTGTGCCCTGACTGGGAATCAAACCAGCGACCTTTCAGTTTGTGGGTCAGTGCCCAACCCATTGGCCACACCAGCCAGGGCAGGACTGTTTTCTTTCAGTTTGCTTTTGCCAGGATCAAAGTAAGGTCTACCTGTTATGATTGATTTATTTTCTCTTTTATTCTCGCTTCTTTTTTTCTTCTAAATATTTATTTTCAGAGGGAGGGCAGGGAGGGAAATAGAGGAGAGAAACATCGACATGCAGGAGATTCATGGGTCGGTTGCCTCTTGCACACCCCTACCTGGGGCCGTGGCCTGAAACCTGGGCATGTTCCCTGACCGGGAATTGAACCTGAGACCTTTCGGTTTGCAGGCCGGCACTCAGGCCACTGTGCTGCACCGCCCGCCGGGGCCCCTTCCTTTTTTGAAAGCAGCTTATTTTGGGCGGGAAAAGGCTGTGTCCTTTAGATGTTTCTGCCATCTGGATCTTGCTGATTGAGTCCCCAGAGTATGATGTAACACGTCCCTCTGACCTGTTTGTTCCCTGTGAGTTGACAGCTGTGTCCCAGAGCCTTGACCTCATTCATAGTTGACTTTTTTTTTTTTTGGGAAGGCTACTTCCTTGGTGGTGTGTTCTTCCATCGGGACTCACCGCTTTTC
This sequence comes from Noctilio leporinus, assembly GCA_004026585.1. Classification (NCBI taxonomy): domain Eukaryota; kingdom Metazoa; phylum Chordata; class Mammalia; order Chiroptera; family Noctilionidae; genus Noctilio; species Noctilio leporinus. The sequence goes on along the minus strand of PVIW01003460.1, from coordinate 158,665 downwards.
TGATGTTCAGCCAGCCTTGTACTCCTGGTACCCAGTCATCTCGGTTCCAACGTACTGGTCCTTTGCTGATTTGTTTGGGGGTCTCCTGCCCTCCAGAAGGAAGGGCTTTCAGGTCCTGCAATGGTCCCTGAATGGGGACGGGAGACCGGAGAGTACCACCCGAACACCGGGCTTCCTTCCTCCCATCCGCGCCGGCTGCCTTGACTCCGAGGTGTGCGTGGCGTCGTGCCGGGCACTTGAGGGAACAAGGGCACCGGGACAGTCTCTGCCACAAGGCCTGGCCTGTAGAAGGAAAGGCCCCAGGCGGCGTGTGCGGAGCTGCGGAGGGCCGGGAGCCTGGCCCCTGCAGGCCATTCGGAAAAGCCGGGCAGGTTGTGGTGAGAGACAGGCCTCCCAGGTCCAAGACGGAGGGGCCTGCTGGCCCAGGAGAGAACCGGTGCCCAGGGCACCGGGCGGCCTTCGTCTGCGCAGCCTGCCCTCCTCCCCACCCCTCCACCCTCCCGTTTAGCACTGGGTGCTTGTGCTGTAAGAGTAGCACATTAAATCAACCACTGGACTTCAAAGCCGTGTTTCCTTTTACAAAAGGAGGAATCCCCCCTGCAAGTTCCTTCTCCCTTGGGAATAGCAGTTCCTGGGGGAGCAGAGGCTGCCGAAATACTCACGGGGAGCCAGGCGCTACCTCTGTGAGGGAGCTGAACTCCGCTCTGGGGGACACGGAGGGCTAAGGCAGCCTCCCGCCCTGTGGACAGGGGCAGCCGCTGTCCCTGCCCCTCTGGAGGGGTGGGGTGGGGGCGCAGGCAGCTGGGGGGACTGGGAGCTGTTGGGAGGGCCCTTCCCTGCTTCCTGGGGGAGGGAGCCTTGAGGAGCAGGTGGTGCTGACCTGTAATGCGAGGTGGCAGACTAGGGAACACCCTTTGTGGGGTGGAATCCGCCTTCCGCCCCTGCTGCTGGCGGACCTGAGGTGCCTGGGGGTCCGTGGCAGCCACCTCCCGGGGCTCAGCAGGGCAGGAGCCTGTCTTGATGGAAGCCGGGCCAGCTCCGCCTCCACCATGGCTGGCTGGTGCCTTGTGGGCGTCATCTTCGGTTTCTGAGGACAGCTGAATGTCACAGATGCAAAGGCTCTGGGGGCAAATCCAGAAATATTTGCAGAAATTTCTAAAAGGGCTTTTGTTTAACAAACAAGCAAACAGGAAGATGTGGTGATTGGACCTTGTTCTCAGAATGATGGATAACGGATTAAAGACCCTGGAGTGCAGTCCTCCCTTTCCTCTCTGGACAGGATTCTTATGATCGGATTGGTCTGCTTCCACCCAGATGATCAGGAGTTTTGGGTCAGAGCAGGTCAGATGTGTTTCCGCCAGCAGGGCCTTGTCCCTCGCACGGGAAGGGTACCGCCAGCCCTCCATGTGGAACTTTCCACTTGGGTGGTGCCTCTCAGTGGCCAGGCTTGACTTTGCAGTGATGCTGAGAGCCCTTCAGAAGCACCAGACAAGGATAGAGGATGATGTGTGAAGACATTTGACTCGGCAAGAACAGGTGAATGAAAACACACTCACCAACCGCCAGTAGCTATAGAACGACACTTTAAAAAAAAAGATTTTATTTATTTACCTTTAGAGAGAGGGAAAGGGAGGGGGAATGTGTGCCCTGACCGGAAATGGAACCTGCGACCCTTAGGCTTGCAGGACGGCACCCAGCCCCTGAGTCGCGCTGGTCGGGGCTGGCCGGGCGTAGGACGGCGGTCACTCCTGGCTCGCCCAGCGCCTGAACGTTGTGAGGCTGCTCATCTGATGGCCAGATCTAGTTGAACTTCGTCTTTCTATCAGGTTATTCATCTAAATCGAGCTTGTTGACGATGACAGTGCATTGAATTGACTTTATTGAGGTGTGATTTATATGCGTTAAAACGAACATACCCGCTTTAAGGTGCATTCGATGGATTCTGACGCATCTAAGCTCAGTGGTCCCCACCCCAGTGAGGGCAAGAGCATCTCTCTAGGCCCCACTGGGCTGCTTGCTGTGCCCAGAATGCCGCACAGGTGGGACCAATGCCGGCCCTCAGCTGCCTGGCTCCCTGACTATTGCCGCAGATCAGCGGCTCACCGCCGTCCGCCGCCGAGCAGTTTCATAGTTGTGGAGGGAGGGCTCGGGAAGAACTCTCATCCTCTGACGAGTTTGGTGGCGCTTGCTTTATTTTTTAGAGGTGGGGGGGGGAAGGGAGGGAGAAAGAGGGAGAGAAACATCCATGTGTGGCTGCCTCTCACCCACCCCCAGCTGGGGACCTGGCCCGCAACTCAGGCCTGTGTCCTGACTGGGAATCAAACTGGTGACTTTTCGGTTTGTATGCTGGCACTCAACTCACTGAGTCACACCAGTCAGGGCTGGGGCTTGCTTTTTGAAAAATAGAGTAGACCAGGGTTTCTAATTGAGTTGTATTTTTCCTCTATGAACTTTGGTTACATTGACCATTTAAAAGACAAATGGACCCTGGCTGGTGGCTCAGTGGATAAGGTGCTGGCCTGCGAACTCAAAGGTCACTGGTTCGATTCCCAGCCAGGGCACATAACCAGGTTGCAAGCCAGGTCTCCTCTTCTTCCTCCCTCCCTGCCCTTCTCTCTAATAATGAATAAAATCTTTTTTAAAAAATTAAAAGTCGGTTAATCAAAAGACTATCTATCATTCCATTTGTCTTTTTTTTTTTTTTTTTTTTTTTTAAAGATTGTATTCATTATTTCCAGAGAGAGAAGGGAAGGAAGAGAGGCAGAGAGGGAGAGAGACATCCATGTATGGTTGCCTTTCACCTGTTTCCAGATAAGGACCTGGCTGGAGACCTGGCATGCAACCTGGTTATGTGCCCTGGCTGGGAATCGAACCAGCGACCTCTGGGTTCTTACGCTGGCGCCTTATCCACTGAGCCACACCAGCCAGGGCTGACTTTTTAATTTGAATCTCGGCCCTGGCTGGTGTGTGGCTCAGTGGATTGAGTGCTGGTCTGCGAACTGAAAGGTCACCAGTTTGATTACCTGTCCAGGCTCATGACCCGTTGCAGGCCCGGCCCCAGCTGGGGCTGTGCAAGAGGCAACTACACGTTGATATTTCTGTCCCTCTCTTTCTCCCTTCCTCCTCTTCTCTCTAAAAAATAAATAAAATTTAAAAATAATTTTAATATCAATCCAATTCACATTCAGTAAAGTTCATTCCTGAGAGACACGTACAACACCGTTCAGGAGACAGAACATTTTCATCACCCTGCAGTGTCCTTTGTAGCCTCCCTGCCCGCTGTGCCCACGGTGTCGCGGACGGGGGTCGGGCAGCCTCTGAGCGGGAGGCTGCGCGCTCGGCCAGCCGCATTTGAGACCCCCTGAGCTGCCGAGCAGGGACCTTGTACGGACAGGTCATCGATCGGAGGGAGGACGTCTGGGCCGTTTTCAGATTTGGGTGTGACCAAGCCAATTTAAACAGCCACATACAGGTCTTTGCGTGAACATTCAGGTTTACTGGTCTTGCGGGCAACCAGCTGAGGAGCAGTGGCCGGGTTGTTTGGAACGTGTGTGTGATTTGCCAGTTTGCGTCCCCTTGAGCCTCGCGTAGGGGCACGACTGTCTCACGCCTGGGCAGCTCCCCGCACGTTAGTGTTTTGCGTTTCCTTTTCCGTATCAGTAGGGATTTGATGGTATCGCACTGAGGTTTTGATCTGCACTTCCGAATGACGAATGATGTTAAGCATGTTTTTATGTGTTTATTTGCTGTTTATCTTCAGAGGAACTTTTATGTTGATGTTTGGTCCATTTTTAATTGGGTTGTCTTCTTTTTAAAATTATTATTGAGTTTTAAGAAGTCTTTATTTACTCTGGAAACAAGACCTTCTCCGAACTTGCATGTAGTTTCTCCCAGTCTGAGGCTCATCTTCTTTGCCTTCACAGTGTGGAGGAGCAGAGCATTTTAACTCCGGTGACATCAGTCCATCTGTATTTTGTTTTATGGATTGTATTTTTGGTGTTGAAGAAATCTGCCTAATGCAAGGTTGCACAGTTTTCTACTGTGTTTGATAAGTCTTAATTTTATTAGATTTTACATTTAGGTCTTTGATCCACTTTGAGTTCGTTTTTGTACATGGTGCAATGTCCCGATTGAGATTCTTGTTTTGCGTTTGTGTTGAATTGTTCCAGCTCCTGTGTTGAATGTTTGCTATGATTTTTAAAAAGGTTTTATTTTAATGTTAACGTTTATTATAGTTCTTTTAAAAAGGGCAGTAACAAGGGTCTTCCGTAAACCTGCCCTGTTTACTGGAGGTTGGTTTAGTTGTATGTTAAACCATGCGTTTTTGTTAAAGGTTCCAAGACTCTGCCCTCCAAGGCAGTCTTGCCATGACTGGATAGGCCCCCCAGACAAGTATTCAAACCTGCGCCCCATTCTCTTCTGCGTCCCTGAGGATGAGTCGGCCACGGAGCAGAAGCTGCGGGAATTAAGACAGGAAACCCAGGAGTGGAACCAGCGGTTCTGGGCCAACCAGAATCTGACTTTCCGCAAGGTAAGTTTGGGGTGGGGGCGGGGTGAGCAGTAACACGCTTGGCCGCTGGGGGGCAGCGAGCCACTCCGGCGGGTTCTCGCCCGGCGTTTGGCCCTGCGACCCGCTGGGACGCCCTGGGACCGTGTCAGGATCGGCTTGTTCCCGGTGTGCTGCCCGCGAGAACCCGCGGGCGGCCTGCGATTGCCGCGTCTCAGCGCCCTCCCGGCGCCCCTGAGCGCGTGGGTGCTCGCGCGCGTGTGGACGCGCGCGTGGGTGTGGGTGTGGGTGCGCGCGTGGGTGGGGTGTGCGCGCGGGTGCGAGTGTGGGTGTGGGTGCGCGCGTGGGTGGGGTGTGCGCGCGGGTGCGGGTGTGGATGCGCGCGTGGGTGGGGTGTGCGCGCGGGTGCGAGTGTGGGTGCGCGCGTGGGTGGGGTGCGCGCGCGGGTGCGAGTGTGGATGCGCGCGCGGGTGTGCACACGTCCTCACAGCGGCGTGACTTGGCCCGCCACGGGCGCGGGTCTGGGGCTTCAGTGCTGCTGAGCCGTGTCGGGCTGCGTTGGAAACAAGCGTCAACGTCCTGCAGCCCGAGGCCGCCTAGTCCCGCGCGCCGGCTCGGCGGGTCGGAGCCGCGGCCCTTGCTCAGTCCCGCGTCCGCGGGCTCCGTGCGGCCGGGCGCTGACTCGGGCTTCTTTCAGGAGAAGGAGCAGTTCGTCCGCGCGCGGCTGGCAGCCAGAGGCCCGGGACGCGGAGCCGACTCAGGTGCGTTGGCTCGTCCCCTCGGCGTCGGTGGCGGGAGGAGCGCGGGCCGAGCCCCTGGGGGTTGGGGTCGTTCGGGACCCCAGGACGCCCAGCTCCTGTGGGGTCCTGACCGCAGGTTACGCCGGCGGGTGGGAAAGCGGCAGCCGTGTCCCCCGCATCGCCTCCTGCGCGCTACCCCCGCCCCGCAGGGCTGCGTCCTGCCCGCTGCTGTCGGGCGGGTGCGGGAGCAGCGCAGTGGCGGCCTGGGAACGTCACCCAGACGGCGGCTCTGCGGAAGCGGGTGTCCCCGGGCGCAGCGCCCGCTCCCTGCTCGCGTGTCGGGAGGCCCCGCAGTGTCTCCGCCGCCCCCGCTGCGTCCAGGGTCGCCTGCCAGCAGCTGGGGCGACCCAGCCGCACCAGGCAGAGGGGGCACCGCCTGTGACCTGCACGCAGGACCTGGGGCTCTGGCTGCCCCGGCTGGGGCGTGGCTGTCCCAGAGCTGCTGTAGGGGGTGCGGTGTGACCCGCCCAGCGTGGGGACTTGCCCCGCAGGCCCCAGCCGCCTTCTCACGGTCCTTCACCCACGTCGCCTTCCTTGGCCATGGGCAGCCAGTCCTCGTGCTTGTCCCAGTGCTGCCGCCACCCGTGGCCTCGTGGGGTTGACCACACTTTGTGCCCCAGAGGTGGCACCAGGCGCTGCTGACGCAGTGGGGCGGGAGGCATAGGGGTGGGTGGGTGGGTGGGCGTGGGGGCCCCGCAGAACAGTGCGCTCTGGTCTTGGCTTCCTCATTTATCCCCAGATCTTGTCTTCTTTTTGATGCTCTTGTAAATGGAATTGTTTTAACCTCATTTTCAGATTGTTTATTGCTGGTGTGTAGGGACACAGCTGATTGGTATATTGATCTTGTGTCCTGCAGCCTTGCTCAACTCGTTCAGATCGATCATTGTGGGTTCCTTTCTGTGAAACTCAACATTTGAGTTTGTTTATTTTCAGGTCAAAAAGAGACCTTGAATGCTGAAGAAATGGCTGACTTTTACAAGGAGTTTTTAAGTAAAAATTTTCAGAAACACATGTATTATAATAGGTAGGTATTTTGTTTTTTTCCTAAAATCTTGACTATCCCATCCCCTTTGGGTAGGTTTATCCCCTCACCTGAGTAGGACATTCACGGGGACACGAAAGGCTGAAGTTGCTGTAGAGCAGCATTCGTGTTTGCGGATGACACTGAGCTGAGAGCCGTGCGCCTGCGGCCTCGTGCTGCCGGGTCGGGAGGGCAGCGCAGTGTGTCTGCGAGTGGGGGCCCCTGAGGCCACAGGGTCGGCTCTAGCCAACAGGAGGGGCTCCCATGGGCCAGAGATGAAGCCGTTTCAGCTGCCAAAGAAAATGACCTCAGTGGATTAAAAAAGCATCAAACACAAAAATATCTTTGCAATTCCAATGATGCTGACAGGCTTGCAGGCCACCCCCGAAGGGCTGGGCCGTCAGCTCACTGTTCTGGACATGGATGTTCAGACGTAGAAATCCGGGGAGCACCCACCCACCCCGCTGTCCTGTGCTGGCCCAGGTGGGGCTGCCAGGCAAGGGGCTCTTCCCCTGGGGGCTGCACAGCTGCGGCAGGGGCGCCGGTCCCTCTGTGCAGCAGCTGGAATCTGGAGCGGGGAGCTGGCCGGGATCTCTGAGCAGACGGGCAGGCAATGCCCTGCTCCCCGGGGCACCTTTGTGCCATGTGAGGCCAGGCTGTTGCTTCTGGGGTGCGGGTGGAAGGATGGGGCACCGCCATGGGGTGTTCTTACCAGAGACAGAGCGATGGAGCCTAGTTAGGGTTCCTGGTATCACACCAGTTTACTGGAAAAAGGTAAAAAGGGTGTATGTATGTGGGCAGAAGAGGGGTTCATGGAAGAGTGTTGAAAACACCCCAAAATGTTGGAAATTCTACAAGACAAATAATTCCGTTTCAATAAGTAACTAGAATTGGGGGAAAAAGAAGGAACTATTACAGATGAAAAGAGATTTCATGGCGGCATGTAGACCACATTTTGCATCTCAATTCAGAAAAACACCCTGTAAAATGGAGATGGAACAGCGACTGTCGTGTGGTTGTGGTTTTCAGAAAAGGTTTGATGGTGTTTGCCAGTGAGATGACAGGACATGATGTTTGGCGTTTGCTTCAAACTGTAACAGTGACGCAAGAGCCAGAGTTGGGGGTGCAGGCTGGGTGCGCTCCTGAGGGCAGCGGGGACGCCGGTGCACAGGCCTCCAGGGGGCAGGTCCCACCTGCGGCCTCTCCGCGCAGTACCCGGTGCAGGACCAGCCTCAGGTGCGGTGGACGGTGCAGCAGGCCCGGTCCTGCCTCCCCGAGGACGCGGGAGGCGCCGCATCTGCTTTCCCTGCTCTGGTGCTGGGGGCCGTCTGCGCGGTGGAGCAGCACCGGGCTTTTCCTGACCAGGACGGCTGTCTCCCTGGGACGCTGCGTGTGGTTGGTTTTTCCCGGAAGCTGTCCCGCGCAGGGTGCCGCTGTCCATGTGTGGGTGACGGAAACAGGAAGACGGTTCTCGGGTGGAGAGGGCTTCCTCTGACCCTGCGAAAGCGCCAGGAGACAGGCCTTTGACTTCAGGCTGCTGCTTTGCTGAGCCGTCGGGACCGCATCCCACGGTCACGCGTGAGCTCACCCGGCCCCTCAGGCCTGAGCAGAGGCGCAGCGTGTGTGGGGCTCGTGGAAACTCCACAGCTCCGCTGGGGCGGCGGACGCTGGAGTCTTGAGAGACATAAAAGCTCGGGTCCCCTGGAGGAAGGGGATGCGGCGCCTTATGGTGCTGGCGCTCGGGGTACGTGAGCTTTTCAGTGGGGGGCGCCTCTGCCCCTGCTGCTCCTGCAGCTCGTGTCCGGGGCCAGCCTGGTCCCCACCAGCCCCAGCTCCGTCGTCATGTCTTTCCAAGAATGTCCCCGGGCTTGTGAGGGCTCCTTTGGAGGCTTCCAGCAGAAACCAGAGGGGACGGCAGAGCTGAGGGGACGGGTGGGGCCTGGCTGGCTCTGGGCACTCCAGTGCGGGGTCGCCTCAGCCCGGGACAGGCCCAGTGTGGGGGAGGCTTTCAGGACAGCTTAGCTTTCTTGCGGGCAGAGCAAGGAGCACACTGGGTCCCAGCCCTGTCCCTGCAGCGTCTCACTGCTGTCCTTTCCTCTGCAGAGACTGGTACAGGCGTAATTTTGCCATCACCTTCCTCATGGGGAGAGTGGCGCTGGAGAGGATTTGGAACAAGCTGAGACCGAAACAGACGACCAGCAAGACAGGACGCCCCACGCCCAGCTCCAGGCTTCCCTGAGGAGCCAGGCCCGCACTTCACAAGGCATCTGAAAGCCTGCAGACGACCTGAGTGCCACCCCTTCTCCCTGGGGCCCTGGGCTGACGTCGCTGCAGGGCAGGCCGGGAGGACCCGGGTCTATGTCCCGATTAGACTTTAGCCCAGGTAGCTCTTAGTCACAGAAGCGACACTGTACCAGTTTGAAATAGACGAATAGGAAAATATTAACAAAATGTCTCCTGAAAAGTGGGACTCCTTGGATGATGATTGGGAAGCTGCGGCAGGTCCCCCCCTTCGTGACCTGACGGGCCCACGGCCCAGAGGCGCAGCCTTCAGACGGGGAGGGGGGACGAGGGGCCCCGGGAGCCAGCCGGGAGGAGGAGGTGCTCCTGGGATTCTAACCCTCCCCTCAACCCTCGGGATCACTGACTAGCACCAAGGTCCTCTGAAGGTTGTCTTCTCCCCGGGTAAAGTGGACCTGGAATAAACCAGCTTCTGGTAGTACCGATTCTCATTGTTTTTCCATGTCAGTTCTTAAGAGGTTTTGACAGTGACTTTCCATAGTAACAGCAAAAGCCAAGCGGACTAACCCTGGCTGGTGGCTCAGTGGGTGGGGCACCTGGTTTGATCCCCAGTCAGGACACAGGCCCGGGTTGGGGGCCAGGTCCCCAGGTGGGGGTGTGTGAGAGGCAGCCACACGTGGATGTTTCGCTCCTTCTCTTTCTCTCTCCCTCGCTTCCCCCCTCTCTAAAAGTAAATAAAATCGTTTAAAAGCCAAGTGGACTGTCGCTTTGGGAAGGTGAGTTCCAGGGTGTGTGCACCCTCACAGGTTCACCACAGGCCAGTGAAGGAGCCCCTGTGCCCCTCGTCACAGCCTGCGGGCAGGGCAGACGTGAGAAGTGCGGCACATGAGTGGGAACGAGTGGACCCAGGGAGGGGGTGTTGGGATCTGCGGGTCCCAAGCTGTTAGCCGGCGCCCAGAGAGCCTATTTACTGGGTCCTTGAGCACGTGGGTGGGTTAAGCTTGGGATCCGCAACCAGTACAAGAGGTTGCACCAACCGCAGCCCTTCCGGCAGCTTCCAGGTTTACCTGCTCAGACCCTGGGGACCTCGATGCAGCCTGTCCAGGTCTCAGAGAACAGGTTTCCTCAGATGAGCCCTGGCCAACGGTGGGTGCAGGCAACTATGAGAAGTGGGAAAGCCACCTCCCTCCAACAGCACGCTGGGCCTGTCCAGGGCAGGGCAGGGTGGGCAGCATGGCCAACGCACGCCTCCCGTGCCCACCAGAGCCCTTGGACCTGAGGCCACAGACACGCCGCCTCTGCAGGCCTGAGGACACTTTCTCTGAAGTGTGACTTAAAAAAGCAACACCCCACCAATAAATAAATAAATAGTCTGTGCCTATTCAGAGGCACAGACTATTTTGTGCTTCTTTGAACCTCATAACAGAAGAAATGGGGAAAGACAAACATTTAAAATCTAGTGCCTATATTTTATCAATTTTCAGAAGCAGAAAACATTCAACCTTAGTAGGAAGATGTAAACCAACTGAGGACTCATGGAAATGTGAAAAAAATGGTGGTCAGCACTATTTTCCCCAGGTGCACATTTTAAAAAATAAGTGCGGTGACTTTTGCAAGGAAAAAACTTGTTAAGCCCTGGCAGGTGGCTAAGTGGACAAGGCACCGGCCTGTGAACCCAAAGGTCGCTGGTTCGATTCCCAGCCAGGGCACATAACCAGGTTGCAAGCCAGGTCCCCAGCTCGAGGCAGGTGAAAGGCAACCATACATGGATGTCTCTCTCCCTCTCTGCCTCTCTCCCTTCCCCTCTAAAAATAATAAAGTAAAATAAAAATTTTAAAGGTTTTATTATTTTTAGAGAGAGGGGTAGGGCGAGAAGCAGAGAGGGAGAGAGACATCTGTGTGTGGTTGCCTTTCACCTGCCTCCAGCTAAGGACCTGACTGGAGACCTGGCTTGCAACCTGGTTATGTGCCCTGGCTGGGAATCGAACCAGCGACCTTTGGGTTCGCAGGCTGGCGCCTTATCCACTGTGCCCCCAGCCAGTGCTAAAATAAAATCTTAAAAAGGAAAAAGAAAAACAAGAACTGTTGTTAAATGAAGAATATATACTTAAACCCACCATTATAAAAGAAAAAAGAAAGAAGGAAACCTATGTTTTTTATTCAGACAAAGGAAAGTATCAGTGGTTCTTTGTAAAGCAAAAATTGTGAAAGGAAAGCCTTTGAAATTGTCAGGTGAGACGCAGGACGGCTCCAGGGAAACTGTGAGCTGTGCCATCCCAGGGCTTAGGTGGGGAGGTTGGCCGAGGCCGAGGCAGGGCTCCGAGTTGGTGGGAAGTGCTACTCTGTCTCAAAAACATGCCGATAAATTGTAATTTATTGTTATTTTGACACCCTAACATTTGTATGCCCAGGTAAACAAGTACTGGGTGGTTTTAAAACGATTCCCTGGCACAGCCATATTCAAGTAAAGCATTTTTGTGGACTTTTAAGTCATTGCAGAATCAAGGTGATCAGTGATGCACTTTATACTGCTTTCCCCACAAAACCTCTGCGAGGAAGTTGAACGCTTCTGTTTTCTGGATTAAGAAGTAAAATAAAATTAAGCCTCTCTCCTCCTCTACGTGTTGGGCACGGTTGGTGGACGTTGGATTTTAAATTGCTCATCTTCACCCCATGAAGGAGAACCCGGGTGTGGCCGTTAGCAGTGCCCCGGAGACTCGGGGCCTGGGCTGGCTCAGGTCACTCACTGACAGCAAGTCTGGCTGCTGGGCCACCTTCGTGTTTTGCGTTGCACTGGGCAGGCCGTCCACCCCGGCCTCTGCCCCTGGGTGCAGGGACACGGGCCTGGCCTCTCCCTGGCTGTGCTCATGGCCCGTCAGACACAGTCTCCGCTCCTGCCGGAGCTGCAGGTGTTGTCCCCAGGCCACTCCTGAGCACTAGGCCTCCGTGGGGAAAGGTGACGGGAGCGGGGCTGTGGTGGGGCAGAGCAGAGCCCCAGAACCAGCCAGGAGAACGTAGGACACTGGCCGTTGGCCTCCTCATGTCCCTCAGCTGTCAGACCCAGTGAATTCAGGAATTGCGCATGGAGCACAGGGCGAATCTCCTGTCCCCTTCCCCAAGTTTCCCCGCACTGGCTCTGGGCTGGCGGCCTCACAGCTGCCTCTTCAAAGAAAATTCATCTGGCTGCAGAGAGGCCTGGCGCTTGCTGGCGCCCTGGGCCTCCCTCTGGGCCCGTCCTCCGTCCCGCAAGGACGCGGCTCTCAGGATCCCTTCCTCTGCGGGGCCGTGGCTGGCTGGGCTCTGCGTGGACCAGAGCCACACCCAACCCTCTGCTGTTCTGCAAACTCCCAGAGACTGTTCAGGCTCGATGATGGGTGAACCCCAGAACTCGTGGGGAAGTGTGTGATAAGGTTTTATGTTCGTTGCTTTTTCCCCGTCAGCGTTCCTTGTTTCTGCTTTCAAAAGCAGAAATGGAAGGTGCAAGTAGCCACATTCTGCTGACATTTTTAGCAATGGCTCTGGAGAGAGGGTCAGAGCAGGGCGGCAGGGAGGGAGCAGCCTTCCTTTCGCAGGAGAATCAGCTTTCCGGGCGGGGAGGGGGGTGCATGGCTGGTGGGCCTGCGGTTCCGGGCACTTTTATTCCCGCTGGGGTTTGCTGAGCCTGGCTAGGTTCCCCATACACTGCAGGCTGTTTTATTTCAAAGGGGTTGCTTTTAGCAGCTAATGAGCCTTCTGAATGTGCACTAGCACCCTCCTCTCTTCCCAAGGTGCTTCCATCGTGCCGGCAGTGCTCCATGACCATCAGTAGGTCTCCCCTCCCCTCGTGGAAGCCGGGGAGCCAGCGAGAGCAGCACCTGCCTCGGGGTGTGTGCGCTTCTCCTCGGCCGCCGGCCCACGCTTTCCCCATCCTGCCTCCACCGCCCTACACTGAAGGGGTGGGAGAATTAAAACCCATAAGCATCCCTTTGGCCTGTGCGTCCTGGGCGCCTGCTCTCAGCTGGGCACAGGACGTGACAAGGATGCCCATTGTTGTTTGTATTCTTTTAAAAAATTTTTATTTATTATTTTTAGAGGGGAAGGGAGAGAGGCAGAGAGGGAGAGTAGCATCCATGTATGGTTGCCTTTCACCTGCCTCCAGCTACAGACCTGGCTGGAGACCTCACTTGCAACCTGGTTCTGTGCCCTGGCTGGGAATCGAACCAGTGACCTTGGGTTCGCAGGCTGGCGCCTTATCCACTGAGCCACCAGCCAGGGCTTGTTGTATGTATTCTTAAGTTCCAGCTACAGAGACACCTCCACTTTAAAACATGCGCTTTTCTACCTAAGTGCTAATGAAAATAATTTCTGGGTAGCATCACAAAGAGAAGAACTAGCCTCTTCCTGTAAAGTGGACAGCTGAGCTTCAAAGCGTGGTCTTTCAAGTGGAGGGGCACTGGCTCCTGCAGCAGGTGCCTCCCATGCTGCGCGCCGGTGTGTCCGCGGAGCTTCAGGTGCAGCCAGGAGCTCACCGTGGACAGGGCTCTCCTGGCCTTGAGCACCTACCGCAAGAGGCCCAAACAGTGAGGAGCTCCCGGGGGCCACAGCTGTTCAGGGGACTAGGTCACCTCTATGGTGAGTGGCCCAGGGCACTGCCATCCCAGCCCGTGAAAAAGGAGGGAGCAGTGGGGGGCCTACAGGCCAGGCCCCGAGGTGGCTGCGCCCCTCACCTTTGGGAGAGCGAGTGTGGGGGAGGCGGGCGGCCCCTGGGTGCCCGCAGAGCCCCATCCACTGTGAAGGAAGAAGGAGGGGGGAGCTGGGGGACAGCCCAAAGCCCGCCTCACCTGGGTGGGCGGCAGCCCTGGCAGGAAGCCTGACCCCCTGTGCAGGGAGCGCTGCTGCCTCACCCCAGGACACTACAAGGCCCCGAGGCAGAACGAACAGAAGACGAACTGTGTGTGTGAAAATGCACATAAAGTCCACCATTTCTAAGTGCACAGCTCAGCAGCACTGCCATGTCCGCACTGCTGTGCGCCATCCCCGCCACGTCTCCAGAGCGTTCCCACCCTCCCAGACTGAACCTCGGTGTCCCCGTCCACTCCCCCAGTCCCCTGCCCCACCGTCCACTCCTGTCTCTGACTCCGTCCACTCCAGAGGCCTCTGGTAGGTGGAATCACACAGCCCCTGTCCCCACCTCCCAGAGGCGATGTCCTCAGCTCCTCCACGCTGCAGCCCACAAGGGTCCCAAGGCTCAGCGCTCACCCCTGAGCCCCCGGAGCCTCGAAGGTCACTGCAGACCAGGGCATGACCTCGCAGCCCGCAGAAGCTGCTGCTCCGGTCCTTGACTGTTCATTCCCGGAACAAACGCCCACGAACTCCCGCTGTGGGCCAGGCCCTGCTCCAGGTGGCGAATGAGAGAGAGACAGACAGACACTGGCCATCGTGGGCCACCTGCCACCTTGCTCCACCAGGCCCTGTGCCCACCGGGTGGGTGTAGCCTTGCTGGGCAGAGGCCCAGCTTACAAATTCTGCTCACCTCACCGTCTTCCAGGAAAGCAGTTTTTCCTTCTGTGCCAGTGAAAATGAATCAATTGATGTTCCCAAAACGTTCCGGCTCGTTCCAGCTGCATTTGGACTACTCAGCTATCGATCCGCTGTAACAACTATCCTTGTTTCGTCCTGAGTCTGTCCTCGGGTGGAAAAGTACAGACAGCTGCTGGGGGAGGGGACAAGGTGGACGGTGAGGGCGGCAGGTGTCCAGAGGTGCATTCTATCCAGGCACGTGGGGTTATAAGCTACCCCGTGTTCCCCTCCTGCCCGTCCCCCAGCACCCGTATCCAGGTTGGCAGCAAAACATCCCATTTGGGGCAGGGGGCAGGGGCAGGGGCCAACAGGAGGGCAGAGCCCGGGGTGGAGAGGCCCTAGCGATGAGCTGCTTGCTCCTGCCTTTTCTACCGCAAACCCCACCCCGCCCCGCCAGGGCCCCGACACCAGCGGGCGAACAGGCGTGCAGCCGGCGGGCTTGCGAGGGGCTGCCCCATCTGCTAGGAAAGCCAGTTCTGGGCAAACATGAACTTTATTTCGAAAAGAGTAGCATGCCAGCCTGTTTGCAGTGCCCCCCCACCAGCCCGGCAGTTGGGACGTCAGCCCTGGCCTGGGTGTGTGCGTGTTCACTGTCCGACTTTCCTGTACGTTTGAATACTTTCGTAATAAAATGCAGGGTACCCACTTCCCGGGAACATGTCTCTGCTCCCAGGCTCCGCTGTTTACTCTGTCGTTGTGTTCATCAGGCCACGTGACATCCTTTCCATAACAAGCCCCTTTGCCTGCACCCCTCTCGCAGTGCCCAGCACACCGTTCAGGGGACCAGAGAGCAGTCAAGTCCCCATGCACATGCTGGGGAAGTCCAAGCCTTCCTTTCCCTAAGCTCTCATGGTCCCTTGAGGGCACGTGACCATCTGTCTTCTTCCGCCAGGACCCTGTGTCTTCACTGTCTGCATGTGAACATCAGTCCTCCCTGGTAGACCTGCCGGGTCACTGAGGGCTCTGTGGGTTGACTGGACTGTACAAGGTGGCTCCCCTCACGGCCTGGAAGGCAGGGCCAGGATGGCTGGACCTCAACCAGGGACTTGTCCTCTTATTACAAAATATATTTTTAAAATATTTTATTTATTATTTCCAGAGAGAGGGGGAAGGGAGAGAGGCAGAGAGGGAGAGAGGCATCAATGTATGGTTGCCTTTCACCTGCCTCCAGCTACAGACCTGGCTGGAGACCTGGCTTGCAACCTGGTTATGTTGACCTGGCTGGAAATCGAACCAGCGACACAAAATATTTTTTATTCATTATTTTTAGAGAGAAGAGCAGAGAGGTGGGAAGAAAGGGAGAGAAACATCCATGTCTGGTTGCCTTTCACCTGCCTCCAGCCACGGACCTTGCTTGCAACCTGGTTACGTGCCCTGGCTGGGAATCGAACTAACAATCCTTGGGTTCACAGGCCATGCCAATCCACTGAGCCGCACCAGCCAGGTTTTACGTCCTTCTTACATGGCAGCTCAGCGTCCCCAAAGCACAGATGCGAAAGCTTCCAGGCCTTCTTGAGGCCCAGGCCCAGGACTGTCTCCACCTGTGTTCAAAATCAGACTGGCCGGTGCAGCTGCACGCATGAGGGGGCTGCTCAGGAATGTGGGGGGCCCCTCACCAAGCAGGAGCCAAAGCCCTGTTCCCAGGGAGCCCAAAGGCTTCCTTCCCGCTGGAGCTCCCACTCCCTCTGAGCCCCTGAAAGGAAAAGCCCTGCACACCTGGTGGACACCACTTCCCAGCGGAGGCCAGAGGTTAGACAGCGCAAGGCCGCCCAGCCAAGATTAGTGCTGCCCCTGGACACATGCAAGGACATTTGGGGTCCGATGACCCCCGTCTCCACTTGAGATAAATGAAGCCATGATGCTAGTTCT
Organism: Noctilio leporinus; assembly: GCA_004026585.1. Lineage (NCBI taxonomy): Eukaryota > Metazoa > Chordata > Mammalia > Chiroptera > Noctilionidae > Noctilio > Noctilio leporinus. Next base: position 142,668 of record PVIW01003460.1, on the reverse strand, counting down.
GGGTTGAGCCCTATTCTTTTCCCGCCCTTCCTCCCCTTGGACCTCCAGCGGCCGGGTCCTTCCCACCCGCCACGTGAGCGCCCCTGTTCCACACAGCCCCCCGGCCCACGGGGCACGTAGGGCTTTTCCCGCAGCCCTAGACCAGGTCCCGGGCCCGCCGGGGCAGCGGCAGGTGCCCGTAGAACACGCGGTACATGCTGGACCGAGGGATCGGGAGACTGTGGACTCGGGCTCCTCCCGGATGCCCCGCCGCCGGCTTCAGGAGGCCGTGCGGGCGTTTTCACTCCGCCACCTCCGCCCGCAGTCTCAGCTTCATCCGCGCCCCTGAGCTGCCCGGATCTTCCGCGGTCCAGCCCGCAGACCTGCGGAGCCAACGGGGGTGCAAGGGGCAGGGGAGGGGGACGCAGGCCTCCGGTGGCGGGCAGGCACCAGGCAGCCGGAAGGGGCCCAGCTGGGTTCCCACTCCCGGCGGCAGGGTTGGGGTGCAAGGCAGACCCCGGCCCAATGTTGAGCTGCCCCCGGGCACCGCCGAGACGGTCCGGCCACCCGGGCGGGCTGCTGGCCGCAGGGGTGCTTGGAGGCCACCAGCGCCTGCAGGCCGGTCGGCTTCCCGGGCCCGGGGCCTCCGGGGCCAACCCGGGCGCGTGGGGCTCTGCGGAGGCCCCCGGCACGAAGGCCTGGACCCCAGCCAGTGCTCCGGGGGCAGGAGGCTGACCGCCGCCCCTGCCGGCCGCCAGGGGCTCATTCAGGGCGCCCGGGGGCCCCAGGTGCGCCGCGGCCGCTCCGTTCCGGACGGTGTGGGTGCCTCTCCCCGTCCCGGGAACTCCACTCTCCCGCCGGGGACTCAGACGTAAAAAGGCTGTTTGTTTATTTTGGGGGGCCGGGGAGGGGAGAAGGGAGCGGGAGGGACACCCCCGGTTGGCCGCCCTCCCGCCGCGGGCCTCTGCCCCGCGTCCCCCGCGAGCGCACCGCCGAGCCCGCCGGGCTGGGACGAGCCGGAGGCGGCCGGGCCTCCACGGCGCCGCAGCGGGCGCAGGACAGGGACGCGCCGAAGCCCCGGGCGCGGGGCGGGGGCTGCGCGCAGGGACCCTCGGCCGGTCACGCGCACCGGCCCGGCCGGCTGCTGAGTCAGCCCGCGGCTTCCCGACCCGAGAGCCGCCCCCGCGGGCCCGAGGTCAGGGCCCCGCCGCCGCCGCCGCGAGGGTCAGCACCGGCCGTCCCGCGGCTCGGGACAGGCCCGCCGGGCCGCGGCGGCGGGAGCGGGCCCCGGGCCCCGAGCCCCTCAGGCCGTTCCTCGCGGGCGGAGGGGGCCCCGCAGGCGGCTCGCGGGAGACCCGGGGCCCGGCGGCCACGCCCTCCGCCCGCGGCGCGGCCCCGGTGACGTCACGCGGCGCGCGGCATTGTGGGGCGGGGCCGAGCCGGGGGAGGGGCGCCGGGACGCCATTTTCGGCGGCGGGGCCAGCCGGTGGCTCGCGGGGCGGCGGCTGCGCGCGCGGACGGCCGAGGATGCTGCGGGGCGGTCGCGCCGGCGCCTCTCGCTCGTGATTGCGGCGCTGCGCCTGGGCGACCGAGGCAGCCGCGGCAGCGGGTCCCGAGCGGTTCCGCGCCGCGCACGCGCCCGCGGCCTCCGGAGCTGACAGCGCCAGCGCGCGGCCCGTGGGAGCAGCAGGGTGAGTGCGCGGCCCCGGCCTCGCCGCGGCCGGTCCCCAGCCCTGCGGGTTCGTGCCGCCGCCGCACCTCTGTCCCCTCCAGGTGCTGTTTTCAGTTCCCGCACCTCGCCGGGCCCCGCATCCCGGCTCCCGCGTCCCCTCACGGCTCCGCGTCCCCGCCCGGCCCCGCATCCCTTCCCGGCTCCGCATCCCGGCTCGCGCTTCCCTGTCCGGCCCCGCCTCCCCGCCCGGCCCCGCATCCCGGCTCCCGCTTTCCCGCCGGACCCCGCATCTCCTGCTCAGCCCCGCATCCCCGCCCGGCTCTGCAGCGCGGCTCCCGCTTCCCCGCCCGGCCCCGCACCCCGGTCCGGCCGCGCATCCCTGACCTCACGTTGTCATTCGGGCCCCGCATCCCCGGCCTCCCTGGCATCCCGGCCCGCATCCCCAGCTCGGCCCGTTGCGGGCGGGGGCGGCCGTTCCGGGAACAGCTGCGGCTCCGCCGGGGGAGGTGGCCGCCCCCGGGAGCGCGGCGCGCGGGGCGGGGGACGCCGGGAGGGGCGCCCCGCCGCCGGGCTTTGTCCGAAGCCTCCTTTTCCTTCCGGCCGCCGCCCTCTCCCGCGGCGCCGCCCTGGGCTCTCGCTTGTCTGGCTCGCCAGGCCGGTGGGCAGCGCGCAGGGTCGGGCCGGAGAGGCCGCTGGAGCCCGGCGCCCCCGTTCTCCTCCCCTAAGAGCCGAGGCGCGGCGGCTCGCCCGCGGGTGCGGCCGGGTCTGCGCGCCCGGGACGCGGGTCGGGCGGGGCGCCGGCTCATGGACGTGTTGCGGCAGCGCCCTGGAGGCGGAATTCTGCCGGGCGCTGGGTACTTTTCTGTAACTCGGGGTTTGGAGATCAGGTCATTTTGCGAGCGATTTCGTCTTCCTTAAGCAGCGCACTCACTCTTCGCACGTTGAGGGTTCGGTGGCGATGCTTGTGGTGTGTTTAGGAGGTGTGAGCACCACGGAAAATCTGAGATACACCATTTAAAGCGCTGGGTAAAGGCCAGTCGGTTCTTTGGCTGTTCGAAGTAGTTAGTGACAAGGCTTTTTTCCCCCCGAGGGTTTTCTGTGCGGCATGACCGAGCGATTATTGATCAGCACCAGTAGCTGAAAACCAGCGTAAGGTCCTCCTTGTCCCACCATCTCCGGAGAGCCCTGGGTTACCCACCCGACTGGGGCTCTGACCGGGGAAGTGGGTTCATTGTTCTGTGCCTGAGTATCTGTAGGACCACACGGCTGAAGCCATGCGTTCCGCCGCGGGGCGGGGGGCGCTTCTTCAGAGCCAGCTTCTCCCCATCCTCGACCCACCGCCATCCGCCCTGGGAGTGCAGCCTGTGGTGGGCGGGCTCCCGGCGGGATCGCGGGTCCTCGGAGAAGCGGGGCTGGCGTCGCCGGTGGAGGGGACTCGCCGGTGGAGGGGACACGCAGGGGGGCCGGCCAGCGATGCCTGCAGCAGGCAGGGGGCGGGGTGTGCCACGCCAGAGGGACTATCGTGTCTTAAATGACACATTCTGAAGCATGTTCATCGTGTTGAAAGTAGGAAAGTTGATATGTAGCTTTCCATATAGGGCTATAAAGTAATTTGTGTAAAAAGAAAACTAGAAATAAAAGCCCTGGCTGGTGGCTCAGTGGATAAGTGCCGGCCTGTGAACCCAAGGTCGCTGGTTCGATTCCCAGCCAGGGCACATAACCAGGTTGCAAGCCAGGTCTCCAGCCAGGTCTGTGGCTGGAGGCAGGTGAAAGGCAACCAGACATTGATATCTGTCTCCCTCTCTGTTTCTCTCTCTTCCTCTCTCTCTAAAAATAATAAAATCTTTTTAAAAACTTAAAAAAAAGAAAACTAGAAATAGAAAAGTCAAAAGTTGAATAAAATGGCCCTGGCTGGTGGCTCAGAGGATAGGCACCTGCCTGCGAACCTAGGGGTCGCTGGTTTGATTCCCAGCCAGGGCACATGGCCAGGTTGCAGGCCGGGTGGGTGGCTGGAGGCAGGTGAAGGGCAACCATTATACATCGATGTTTCTCTTCCTCTCTGACTTGCTCCCTTTCCCTCTCTCTGGAAATAATAAAATCTTTAAAAATAAAAAAAAAAGTTGAATAAAATGTAAGATTTGTATGATCTGAAAGCATAAGTGGAGTAGGAAAAGAAACCAGAACTTTATGTAACAAAGTGAGCAGTGATAACCTAACTAGAACTACAGGTAGGCCTTTTTTCTTCCATTTTACTTATTTATTTGAGAGTAAAGATTTTATTCATTCGCCAAGAAAGGAGGGGCATGGTGTGTGGAGAGATAATTTTATCTTTATTGTTGATGCTATTACAGATGTCCCCTTCCCCTCCCAAGGTCCAGGGAAGTTTTAAGTGTCAAATTTGGGGGCACCAAATAACGGTCAGCATACTTGGATGGTGGCAGCGCGGCGTAAAATGCCCGTTGAGGCCCAGCGGGGTGGTGGGCAACTTGCGGGCAGCGGCAGGTGATGGAGGGTGAAAGCCCCGGGCTGGCCTCCCGCCCGCCCTGCTGAGACGGGGTTGGGGCCCCGGGTGCGGGGGTGGAGCCGCCGCGAGCCCGGGAGGGTCGCGCCGCGAGGAGCGGTTTTAGAAGGGTGCGCTGCGGTGGCGGGAGCTGTGAGGTCGGAAGCCGTGCGCCCCGCGGAGGCCTGAGCTGCGGAGTTGGGGCGTGGAGTCGGGGCCCTGGCTGGGCCCGGGGAGACGGGGCGGGGCGGCCGCGCGAGCGGACTCAGGCGGCGCTCGTGGGCTCGGGTGTGTGCCGGGTCCCACCCCCGCCCGCGGTGCGCGCCTTCCTGCCCTCAGCGCGTCGGCCTGGACCTAGTGCCCTCCCCGCCCTCGCCCTCTAGCCCTGCCGCTGCGCGTGCGGTGTTCTCTCTCTTTCCTTACCCGTTGTGGTCTGTCCCCTCCTGTGGCAGGCCCGGCAGGGAGAGCCCTGGGCACTGCCGCCCGGAGGGAATGCTGCAGGGGAGGGGATGCCCGGCCTGGCGGCGGGTGGCTTCTGTGCGCCAGGGGCCGCGGTGAGCAGGTGGAGATCCAGGGCTGAAGCTCAAGGCGGATTTAGGCTGGAGGTCAGGATTTGAGGGACCTCAGTGTCGGAACAGCCGGCCGCAAGGTCTGTGGGCACCTGGGCGGCCCTGCGCGGGGTGAGCCTTGGGAAGTGCAGCGGGGCCAGCGCCACACTGCCCACCGCCCGGGAAGGGTCAGACGCCCGCCAGCGGCGCCTGGACTGCGCGGGCCTGCGGACCAGACGGCCGCAGTTTCCCACCCGGCCGGGGCGGGGCCCCCAGCTGGGGGTGTGCAAGGGGCAACTACACATGGATGTTTCTGTTCCCCCTTTCCTCCGCCCTTCCCTGTAAAAAACAGGTAGAGTTGGACAGAAAGCCTATTGGATTTGGCTTCAAGCAGGTTATTCATGACCTAAGTTTGTCCTGAGAATATTCCTTCCTAAGGCCTTGTGTGTCGTTCTGCCCTGTGGCCTCCTGGCTGGTGTGCTCTTAGGTCAAAAATGAATTGTGATTTTATTTTGTTGTAACTAGTTTTTGGAGGCAGATAAAAAGCAATTTGGATGGATGCTTCTGACCATGCTTGGTGTGTTGTCTGTGCTGAAAGAATGCAGTGGAGGAGTGAATATCAACAGAAGAAACTTTTACAGCTGAGTTAATTGCATATGCAAAGTTGAGGTTATTTCTTTGGTTCTGAAACATCTCCACCCTGGCTGGTGGCTCAGTGGATAAGGTGCCGGCCTGCAAACCCAAAGGTCGCTGGTTCGATTCCCAGCCAGGGCACATAACCAGGTTGCAAGCCAGGTCTCCAGCCAGGTCCCCAGTTGGAGGCAGGTGAAAGGCAACCAGACATGGATGTTTTTCTCCCTCTCTGTCTCTCTCCCTTCCCCTCTGAAAAATGATAAAATCTTAAAAATAAATAAATAAATAAAGTATCCTGTCACCTCAATTTAACGCTCAATTGTTCCCTGATCGCATGATGTGAAACTGGTGTCCTAGCCTCCAGAGTCTGCGGTGCCATGCTGCTGCTAACAACCCGTGACAGCGAGGTGAGCGCCTTGCCAGGTACCCCTGCGTCCTCCTGTGGCGGCAGTGCAGGCTGCAGAGGGCACGTTACTCAAAGCAGAGGGACAGGGCTGCGCAGCCAGGGTCAGACACAGGTCGCTGTGCCGGCACGCGAGACCTCTAGCCGCCTCCACCCGGGAACCCTTGCCTGGTGCCTGGTGACAAAGCCCAGGTGATGTGGCATGGTCCTGCACCCACTTTTGGGGTTGCTGTCTGATGTGCAGTGTTCGGGGTGCTATGTAGCAGTTGGGCCACCTCAGCAGGGCCCTGTTTCTGTTCCTCTTGGAGCCTGGCATAGAACAGGTGCCCAGTGTTAACTCTTCCTGCCTTTTTTTCTTTTAAAAAATATTTTACTTATTTACTTTTAGAGAGAGGGGAAGGGAGGGAGAGAAACACGAATGTGTGGTTGCCTCACGTAGGCCCCCACCGGGGACCTGGCCTGCAGCCCAGGCTGCGCCCTGACTGGGAATCACCCGGCGAGCCCCTGGTTCTCAGACTCGTGTTCAGTTCACCGAGCGCACCAGCCAGGGCTGCTCGTTCATTTTTTTAAAAAATTATTGAGTTTTAAAGAAAAATGAAAGGGGAAACATCCATCTATCGTTCTACTTGTTCAGGCCTCATTGTTGGTTCTCGTGTGTGCCCTGACCAGGGGTTGAACCCGCAACTCCCGTGTTGGGAGGCCGCTCCCGCAGAATGAGCACCGGCCAGGGCCAGTCATTCAGTTTTGTTTTTTTTTAAATTTCTTTAAAAAAATAAACGTATATACACACGTATTTTAATTGCATTTTGTTGCTGCACTACATGGTGGTTCCGTTTTGATGGGCGCCTCTGCAGCAGGGCCCGGAACCCCCGCAGCCCTGCCCACCAGCGTCTTTTCTCCGTCAGCACTGCTGCGGGGTCTGTAGCCGTGTTCCCTTCTCCGCGTCCAGAGCTTCGCATGAACGAGGTTGTGAATGTGTTCGCACCAGCTCCCTTCACCCTGCGCAGCACTGGGGCCACCCGTGTTGTCCTGCGTGCCGGTCCTGTTTGTCCCTTTTCTTTCCTGAGCAGGGTCCACTGTAGGCATCGGCCCCCATTGTGCCACCCTGCTGGGCTCCCCTGGGGGACTCACTCTTGTCCAGCCTGGGTAGGGGACAGGCCCCTGAGAGGGATCTCTCATCGGGGCCACGTGCGGCCAGTGTGAAGAAGCTGCATGTTGGAAAGCGGTGAGCGCCTGCCTCCTCCGCCCGTCCTCGCCCGTCCTCAGCTCGGGCACCGCCACCTGGGCATGGTCAGCGCGGTTCCCTGGAGGCTGACTGTGGGGACCACTTCCTCCTGTGCCAGTGAGCCTTTTGTGGAGTGACTGTTCAAAGTATTCTGCCTGTTTAAAAAATGGGGTTTGAAGGCCCTGGCTGGTGGCTCAGTGGATAAGGTGCCGGCCTATAAACCCAAAAGTTGCTGGTTTAATTCCCAGCCTGGGCACATAACCAGGTCTCCAGCCAGGTCAGTAGCCGTAGACCAGTGAAAGGCAACCGCACGTGGATGTTTCTCTCCCTCTCTGCCTCTCTCTCTTCCCCTCTCTCTAAAAATAATAAAATCTTTTTTAAAAATGGGGTTCTTTGTCTTTTTATTGTTGGGTGTAGGACTTTGTGACATTTGGGTACTAGTCTCTTGCTGGATACATAGGTTGCAAATATTTTTTTCCCCAAACTTAGCTAATTTTTTAAACATTTATTTATTTGGTTTAACTTTCTTTCTTTTTTTAAAAGATTTTACTTGTTACTTTTTAGAGAGAGGGGAAGGGAGGGAGGCAGAGAGGGAAAGAGACATCCATGCATGGTTGCCTTTCACCTGCCTCCAGCTACAGACCTGGCTGGAGACCTGGCTTGCAACCTGGTTATGTGCCCTGGCTGGAGACCTGGCTTGCAACCTGGTTATGTGCCCTGGCTGGAGACCTTGCTTGCAACCTGGTTATGTGCCCTGGCTGGGAATCAAACTAGCAGTCTTTGGCTTTGAAGGCTGGTGCCTTATCCACTGAGTCACCAGCCAGGGCTAAATAAAATCTTTAAAACAAAAAAGCATAGGACAAAAGACAGAAGTGGAGCTTTTTCATCCCCTTGGCAGAGCTGACTTAGATTAGGTCCCAAAGTGGGGCTTTGTGGTATTTTTTCCTTTGTATCATTTAATTAAAGAAAATTCTGGCTATGTTTTCCTGAGAGATGGTTTGCATATGAAAATTACAGCATTGCGCAACTTTCTAAATCCAGAACATTTTCATCAACCGGCCAAGAGCCCTGTGCCCATCAGCTTCCCCCAGCCTTGTGCCTCCAACCTTGGCAGGCCACTGACCTACTCTCTGTCTCTGTGGACGTGTCACGTAATGGAGTTTCGAGCTCTGTGGCTGTTTCTGTCCGGCTTCATTTGGGGAGCATGGTGCTCACCATGTGGTAGCATGTATCAGTATTTTGTTCCTTTTTACGTCCAAATAATAGATCTCATTACGTGGCTGTACCTTTCTGTTTGCCTGTTCATCAGCCGATGGATGTTTGTATGGTTTCTTCACTTTAGCTACGAACAATGCCAAAATGTTGGTGTGTAAGTTTTACATTTACCCACCACTTTATTTTAGGAGCATTTATTTGCAAATTTATTTTTAATTTTTGAAAGTTTATCCTTTTATTGCTGTTTTATTACACTTGTCCCATTCTTGTCCTGCTGCTCTCCCTTGCCCCCGGCCCCCCCAGAGTGCATCCCGTGTGCTGCCCATGTCCGTGGTTCTTCCACGCTGGTTCCCCTGCTCCGCCTCCTTGATCCCTCCCTGTCCCCTCCGCACACCGGGAGCCTGTCCTGGTTCCCTGCTGCCTGTGTTGGGTGAGACAACCCAACACCTTTTATTCAGTGGTGCCCTTGAAGTTTTTAAAAAGTTTTTTTTTTTTTTTTTTTTTCTATTGATTTGATAGAGCAAGAGACACACACAGACTTCTTGTTCCACTTACTGATGCATGATCGGTTGAGTCTTGTTTGTGCCCTGACTGGGGATTGAACCCACAACCTTGGCGTGTCAGGGCGGATCGGATGATGCTCTAACCTGCTGAGCTGCTGGCCAGGGCCCTTATTTGTTTTGTGTACTTTTAAAAGGTTTTATTATTTTTTTTTCAGAGAGTAGAAGGGAGGGAGAAAGGGAGAGACAGCAGCATGGGGGGGCCTCTCACACGCCCCACCTGGCGACCTGTCCGCGGCCCAGCCCTGCGCCCTGACGGGACGGAGTGGCAGAGCCCAGCCCCTGGGCCCCACCCTTCCGGCCCGATGTGGTATTTTTAACAATTAGTCATATTTAGGTGTAACCTAACGTGCAAAGCAAATGTCTGCAGTCCATGTTGGTGTGGACGAGGGTGAGGGAGGGAGAAGGAGGAACGTGGACGTGTTTTGCTCTTTGGCGCATCACTGGCCGGGATGAAACGCACGCACGTCTGGGTGACCCTCCGGCCCCGGGAGCCCCTGGCCAGGGCCGCACGCAGGCTCTGTTCTTGGCTGCGCTTGTGGTTATGCGGCCGCGGGGGTAGTTTTGGGGCCCTCGTGGGACTGAGCCGGTTCCTTGACGGTCACTTGCCCAGCGAGACGCGTCCTCAGAGTGACGCCTCCCCTTTTGCTCTGATTTCCCCCTGCACGGAGGTCCTACCTTTCCTGCTCTTCCTTCTGCGGGTTAAACCCCCTGCCCCGCCCTCCTCTCCCCCTGAGTGGAGCTGCCCCCTCGTCCCTTCCTCTCTGCCGGGAGGGCAGCCACACCACCGTCCGTATCCCTGGGTGGAGTCCTCTGTGCTGTGGCTTGCGGTCCGTTCGTGCCGACACTTTGGTTGTCCAGGTTGGAGTGAGGAAGGTGCTGTCGCGTCTTGTTAGGCCTGGAGAACCCCCTTTCTGTGCCCTGGTTCACTGTCATTGGAACAGACCAGGGGGAGTTGCTGGCCGGGGGTCTCACTTTCTCAGGAGAGGCCCTGGAAGTGGGGGGCGTGCACCCCGGACGGCCTGCTCTGCGGCCACGGCACCGGGGTTCTCTGCCCCTCCCCGACTGCAGCCCGCCCTCCGTCCTCACCCCAGGCTGCAGGTGTCCTGTGACCTCACTCCCCTCTAGCCCAGTCCCCGTGCCAGCTCACCACCGCCCGCACCCCGGGCGCCTGCTGCCCCCTCGCCGGGCCCGTTTCCCCAGCGGCTGGCGTCCCTTCTGCACTGGGAGTGCCCGCTGTCCCCGACTGAGGAGGCCCTGCTGGCCCGCGTGCCCCTGGGGGCAGCTCTGGTCAGAGTCCACCTAGTACACCCTACACTGTCCACCTGGGAAAGGAAAGGGGAAAGGCTGCACCGCTGGGAAGTTGCACAAAACCGCAGAGATGCCTTCGGTTTCATTTCCTCCTTCCTGTGGGCGCCCCAGCTCCGAGGCTCCTTCCCTTTGGGAACTGCAGGCGGTTCCCAGAGCCCGAGGTGCCCCCTTCTGGGTTGAGCCCTTCTGTTGGGGCCTGTGCACTTGGCAGTGACCGTGGGACAGCCAGTGTTGTGTGGAGCAGGGCACCCGGGCTGGCTCTCCTGACTCAGCACGGGCATCACACCCGGTGCCTCCCGGGGGGGCAGAGCGGACGGTCCGGGGGGCAAGATCCACGGGGCCCAGGCGGGGAGCTCTGCGGACAGCCACCGGGCGCGCAGCCCCACGATGGCCCGGCGCACTGCTGAGCCCGCGTCCATGGCAGCTTCGTTCTGGCAGCTGAACTGCACTCAGTGCAGGGGGCAGCCGGAGGCCACTGCTCAGTCCCAGCTCTTCGCCCGTCACCGCCACCGCCACCGCCACCGCCACCGCCACCGTGGGCCAGCACTGTTTGGTGTGCCCCTCCCCTCCCCCTCTTCTCCCGTCTCCTCTCGCCTCTTTGCCCTTGGCTGGCCTGCCCAGTGAGCACGCTGGCTCCCGTTCTGCTGTCTTTCCGGCATGGGGCGTCTGCCGCTGGCACTGCTTCCCCTCTGAAGTGCGGCCACCGGGCTCTCCCGCTGTACGTCTGGTTGTCCCCATGCTCCTGTGTGCGTCTCGGCGTTGCCTGTAAACCAGCGCCAAGAGTGTACTGTCCCCTCGCAAATCGTCCTGGAAAGCAGGGCTTGCAGACAGTCAGGGGCAGTTTTGTTCACAGAGGCTGTGTGTTTTGGAAATGCTCTTTGGATGTTTTGTTGCTTTTAACCTTTGGCATTCATTTCGTGGATGTCATTTTTTACATAAAACAATTCAGACCTGAGCCAGAGAAGTAATTAAGTTGGTCTGCAGAGGAAAAGCAAATCGTGTAGAATCTAGTATGTCAAGGTAATAAAGCAGATGCATGTGGGATTATTTGCTTACACGCGTCCCTCACAAGTGTTTGCAGTGCACTTGTGACAGACGTGACCTGAGAGTGCCCTCCGGCTCTGCCCCTTGCAGGGTGTGTGCCAGCATGTCCACCATGGTGCACACAAAGGAGGACAGACTGGAGAAGCTCACGCAGGATGAGATCATTTCCAAGACGAAGCAAGTCATTCAGGGGCTGGAAGCTCTGAAGAATGAGCACAATTCCATTTTGCAAAGTTTGCTTGAGACCCTGAAGTGTCTGAAGAAAGATGAAGAAAGTAACCTGGTGGAGGAGAAGTCGAACATGATCCGGAAGTCGCTGGAGATGCTGGAGCTCGGCCTGAGTGAGGCACAGGTACGAGCGAGCCTGGCAGGCGGGCCATGCGCTGGCGTGTGCCGGTGGCACGTGGTGGGCGGCAGGACGATGCGGATGTGTCACAGGGCACAGGGCGTGGGCTGTGCGTGTTGACCAAGTGACAGTGGTTTGGCGTGTGTCAGCTTCAGCACACAGACCCCTGGGGGTGTCCTTGGCCGCACCTGTCAGAAAACAAAACCAGCGCTTAGCTTCCACAGACCGAGTAGCACAAACACCGGGGTGGCTGTCCCAGTCGGGGGGCGGCACTGGCTCCAGGGACACGCAGGCCCGGCCGCCCCTCCTGCCCTTAGGCAGCCCGTCCCCTGGACTGAGGCAGCTGTGGCGAAGGGACCCACTCTGGGACAGGGCGGGACCGGGAGACGCCTGCGCACCGCTTCCCTGCAGTCTCGCGCACCGTGCGGCATGCCCTGCGTACGGGGTGGGCCCCAACGTGGTCCCACAGGCCCCCGGAGTGTGGGGGAGACGGGGCTGTGCCTCTCGCCCGCGCAGGGCACTAGGTCCCGAAGCCTGGAAAGGGAGGGCGGTGTTGGCCGACAGCCAGGCTCGCAGCAGGGCCAGGAGCCCGCAGTGCAGGTCCCACTGCCCCCGGCGTGCTGGCCTTGGGAAACCTGGGCCCACCTAGGTATCCCCTCGCCCGCACCTTTGGGCTCTGCGCATGTACCTTAGGGAGAGTTAAATGCACCCCACGTTGGCCTTTTTGTCCTTTAGCTCTCTTTGTGTTTGGGGGAACGGAGCAGGGGGGCTGCCACCCAGGTCCCGGCTCCTGGCCACACCGAGCGCCCACAGCTCAGCGCGGCTGCTCCGGCCACAGCGCGCCTGCGGCTTTGTTTAGTGGCTGCGAACCTGCCATTTTGCTTTTTCTGTTGAAAAGTGATATGGATACGAACTTCCTTTTTAATTTGCAGATATTAGGGTTAAAAAAGGAAGAAAAAGCCCCGCCTTTTGGCGTTCAGGTCTTAACTGGGACGGGTGAGGAAGAGGCAGGGCAGGTGCGACGTCTGAGGAGAACGGGCTGAGCCAGCTCTCCTGGCTGGTTCGGCGGCTCCGCTCCTGGGTCCCAGGGCAGCCGCCGAGGTGGTGACGCTGGCGGGACTGCTTGGGCCGCCAAAGGCCTGCACCCCACCCCCCATTCCCCAGCACCCCCTCCCTCACAGTGCAGCCTGCACACAGCGCACGCCTACGTGCGTGTACACGCGTGTCACGTTGGGGAAGGGTCTGCGAGGAATTGGGCTGGAAGGAGTTGTCAGAGAGAAGGCAGAAAATACAGTTTTACCAGAACAGTAGCTGTGTGGCCATTGCTGGTCTCTGAGATGCTCTCAAATAAACAAAACGATGTCTAGTAGCTGTTCCAAGCAGGTTGTGTTCTTGACCACGTCCCACACATGGCCTGGGCCTGAGGGAGGACTCGGGAGTCACCGGCGTGATGGCCCTGTCCAAGCGTGCCGCCCGCCTGCAGGTCATGATGGCCCTGTCCAACCACCTGAACGCCGTGGAGTCGGAGAAGCAGAAGCTCCGCGCGCAGGTCCGCCGCCTGTGCCAGGAGAACCAGTGGCTGCGGGACGAGCTGGCCAACACGCAGCAGAAGCTGCAGAAGAGCGAGCAGTCCGTGGCCCAGCTGGAGGAGGAGAAGAAGCACCTGGAGTTCATGAATCAGCTGAAGAAGTATGACGACGACATCTCTCCATCCGTAAGTTGTCCCCCGGGGCGGGCACGGCTGAAGGCGGCTTCCTCGGACGGCTGCCAGGGCCTCCCCTCCGGTGTCACCCGAGCAAGTCAGGTGGGTCCTGGGCCCATGTCCCTGGGCCAGTCGTAGACCTTCTCTTGGCTGTGTTCTTCTCACGTGTGTTTCACAGAACAGTGGTCAGAAACGTGGAAATACCTTGTCAGCAGAGAGGCACCACTGCTGTCCTTCCGGCCCACCACGGCCGGAGGCCTGCACGTCCTGACCCAGGGCCTCCTGGGCCTGCCAGGCTGCAGCCAGGCACTGTGGCCCAGGGTCAGGGGCTGACGCCCGAGCCACGGGTGCTGTGGGTCTCCGCTTCCTCCGGGAAACCCTTTCTGCCCCAGGACAACCCCATGTTCTCTGGCTGTCTTGCCCACACCTCCCTCCCGGCGTCTGCTGCCACTTTACCTGTGGTGCCAGGAATGTTAGTGTCCCCAAGGATCTCAGCTTCCCCTTTTCCTGCGGGCTGTTTGTAGATGTTTATCCCAGGTTTGATTTTCATCCACTACTTACTTCTGATTCAGTTACCTTTAAAAAAATAACTTAAATTTCAGAGTCGCAGGAAAGCTGGAAAGATATTAAAGGGCATTCCCGTAGCTACTTGGCCCAGTTCCCCCGACTTCCGTCTTCCAGCCCTGTAGCCCACGTCACGGTGGACGCGGCCGCTGTCACAGGCCGGGCTGGGTCCTGCAGAGAGACGGGCCGTGTCGCGGGCTCTGGAGACGCGGGAGGTCGGCCACAGCGGCGCCGTGGGTGCGCTGAGAGGCTCTCCTGGCTGCAGCTGCGTTTCCTGCCTTCACCTTCCCCATCAGCAGCCTTTGTTTGGGTCCCACCTGCCCTTGCACTGGGGCTCCGTCTGTTGGAGGAGCAGGTCCCAGAGTCCACGTGGCCTGTGAGCCACCATTTCACGGGGCTGCTGGGCGCAGCCACTCCACGACGGCCACCAGTGGATGCCGCACTTGGGTCCCAGTCTGCGTGCTCCCCGCAGGCAGGCCCGCCCCACCCTGGTGCCCCGGCAGCTTGGTGGCATGACATGTGAATCCTTCCCACGTGTCAGGGTGCCAGCGTGGTTTGTTTCTGGTGAGGACACCCTGCCGGCCTGCCGATGGGCACCCTCCTGCGAGTACCCTGCCGCCCTCACGTGGGGGTGCAGGAGAGAGCGCGCTCTGGTGTCCCTTCTTCTTAGGTGCTAGCCCAGCTCCCTCCAAAGACCCCGTGTGTAAACAGCATGACGCTGAAGGTGGAGATTCAGCATAGGGTTTGAGGGGTAGAGCCTACAGCTCCCCATTTTATGGGGCTTCCTGTGTCCCTACCTTGCGTCTCTAGGTCAGGGGCAACTGAGTGCTTTGATTTAAAAGACGCGTGGCTGCCAGGTACTGTGGGAATAAGTGGGGACAGAGGGCTGCTGCAGTGCCCCTGGGGACGGGGGAGCCCTGAGTGGGGAGTCTGGGCACGTGAAAGCAGACCTGGAGCTTTTATTCTGGACAATCTTGGAGAAGAGTCGCAGGGAGGACTCCGCCTCCCCTTCCAGGCCTGTGAGTGAGGGATTGTTCCCCTGGAGGGTCTCCTACGGGCCAGGGCCCTGTTCAGGGAACACCCTCCACCATTTGCTGGTTGTCCCAGCCCAGACCTTCAGAGCTTTCCCTCTCTTTCCACGATTCGGACCAGAGACTGTGTGCGGCTGTCCCGCCGCCTCCGCCTCCTCCTCCGTCTGGACAGGTTTTTCCAAAGGAGGAAGGCGCCTGCCTTTGATGACACTGACACTGGGGAGCAGTCCTTGCTAGCCCATCTTCCTTGTGGGTGTGCCTGAGTGTCCCTAGGGCTCTAAAGGGGTCACATGCTGGTCCTGGTGTCCCTCCTGGGTGACTCCTGCCAAGGCAGATGGCTGTGCCCCCACGGTGGCCACTGGTTTAAGCTTCGCTCACCCTGTGTCACCAGCTCATGGCCGGCAGACGTCAGGTGCCCCAGGGGTCCTGCCCTGGAGGTGGGGATGGGGATCCAGCCCTCCAGGGCACAGCGTAGAGGTTGCCATAGTTGTGGTTTTACGTAACCTGGGTTGCAAGTGAGTTTTCCTGCCTGGTCGAACTTCCTGAGAAGCCAGGCGGAGAACCTGAAGCCTAGACGGGCGGCCGTCAGCGCTTGTCAGCCGCCTGGCTGCACTCGTGGTCCGACTCCCAGCCCAGCAAGGCCTCCTTGGCTCTGCTTCGTGGACATCATCATGCTCTCTACTTGATCTTAAAAATGGAGCATCTTGTTTAAGCTTTTTATTTCATTATTTTTAGAGAGAGGGGAAGGGAGAGACGAAGAGAGACATCCATGTATGATTGCCTTTCACCTGCCTCCAGCTGGGGACCTGACTGGGGACCTGGCTTGCAACCTGGTTATGTGCCCTGGCTGGGAATCCAACCAGCAACCTTTGGGTTCGCAGGCCAGCGCCTTACCCACTGTGCCACCAGCCAGGGCTTTTAAGAAGTTGACTTTTAGCGGGACAGAGACTTGGGCTTGTTCTCCCGGCTGGCGCACACTCTTCGGTTGCTGCTCACATCAGCCCTCGGCCCCTCGGGCGGGTCTCCAGGCAGCCGCTGCCGTCCAGGGTGTGCAGGACAGGATGTGGCGCCCTCGTGAGACTGGGGTTGTTCTCGTTGGTTTCCAGGAGGACAAGGACTCCGATTCCACCAAAGAACCTCTGGATGACCTTTTCCCAAATGATGACGACGACCCGGGTCAAGGAAGTAAGTGGGGCCGCGGTCAGCTGTCGAGTGCAGACGATGGTGGGGGCGCGCCCGGGCTGGGGGTCCGGCCGTGGGGATTCTGGGCGTCTTCATGCTGTGGCACGAACGCTCTTGGGCCGCCTCATGTCCCCAGATTTCAGACACTTGTCTTGTGCCGATGTGTTAGCCCGGCCCTGGGAACAGGCCCCTCCGGGGTGCAGACGCAGGGCCGGCCCCCCGGCGCTGAGAGCAGGCTCCCCGCTGTGTCCGTGGGGACAGACACAGCCTGGCCGGGGACAGCAGGTGGCACCCGCTTGGGTGGTGGGGCCCGTGTTGGGGAGAGCGGAGCTGGGAGGATGTGCCGTCCAGCCGTCGTCCCTTCCGTGGCCTCTCACGGGACCTGTCCCCGCAGTCCAGCAGCAGCACAGCAGCGCCGCAGCCGCTGCCCAGCAGGGGGGCTACGAGATCCCCGCCCGGCTGCGCACCCTGCACAACCTGGTCATCCAGTACGCCTCGCAGGGGCGCTACGAGGTGGCCGTGCCGCTCTGCAAGCAGGCCCTGGAGGACCTGGAGAAGACCTCGGGCCACGACCACCCGGACGTGGCCACCATGCTCAACATCCTGGCCCTGGTGTACAGGTGAGTCGCCGCCTCCCCTCCGACGCGGACCTGCCGGCCACCTTCTCCGTGAGCCGGCTCTCCTGGGGTGGGCCCCTCTTTGCCAGCCCCGCCTCTCACTTCCCCTCAAACAGCCAGGGGTTCACTTGGAAATACTCCACCAGCTTTGAGGCAAGGGTCGGGCTCCCCACCTGCCGTTCTGGAGCCGCCACATGTGCCCTACGCGCCATCTTTGTTCTCCCACCAGAGTTGGCCCCAGGCTTCTTTGTCCAGAACAGCCTTCCCTCCACCTGCCAGTGTCCTCCCTGCCTTCCTGGGGCCTTGTTCACCCCCTTCCCGACCCCAGGATCCCGCTGGGCCCCGTGGTGCCCCGACCGTGTCCCTGTCTTCCTTAGGCCACTGGAGCACCAGGGCTATTGGAAGCTGAGGTCCAGGTTGTCTTTGGGAGTCACTGTGGCCCTTTTTCTAGCGCGAGGCAGACACACGGGGTGGAGTTCGTCTGCCCTGTGGCCCGGAGCCCGCCTGGCTGTGCTTCCTGAAGAGGAGCAGGCCGGGCTGGGGATGAAACACGGTTCCAGCCCTGCGGGCGGCCCTGCTTCTCTGCTCTGGGGCCGCAGGACAGAGGGGGCGTCCAGAGCCTTAACTTCTCTGCACCTCCGTCCCTTTCTTCCTCTCATGACCGGAGCCGGCGACAGCACCTGCTCAGGGAAGGCTGGAGGGGATGGGCCCCTGGCGTTGTCTGGCAGACGTCATTCAAGTGTGTTTCATTTCAGAGACCAGAATAAGTACAAAGATGCAGCGAATCTACTGAACGATGCGTTGGCCATCCGTGAAAAAACCCTGGGCAAAGATCATCCTGCGGTGTGTACACCTGATGCTTTCATTCACTTTATGTTTTACTTTCCCGGATTTTTTGACGATTGAACTCACTGTCCTATTAAACTCAACAGGGAAGGGTTAGGAGCTGCCCGTCCACTAGATGGCGCAGGTAGGGCCCTGCTGGGCAGGCACGCTGGCCGGAAGGAGCCCACAGTGCGGCGTGCAGGCCCTGATCCCAAACCAAATCGCATGCACGTCTGCAAATTTCTTCTAAAGAATTTACATCGCCTTTTTATTACAATCTGGTCAGATTTGCGTACAGATGTTTTGGGTGGCTTTGTGGTGTCCAGTGAAATTGACGGAAGGAATCACCATTCTGATTTAATTCTCTGTGATCTGTGTCCGGGGAAGGACCTTCCTGTGTTGGAGGAGGGTCACCGCCCTGCCCAGCCCAGGGCTCGTCCCGCCGGCTCACCGTCCGCCCTGTGCCCTGTTGCAGGTGGCAGCGACTCTGAACAACCTCGCGGTGCTTTACGGCAAGAGGGGGAAGTACAAGGAGGCCGAGCCGCTGTGCAAAAGAGCCCTGGAGATCAGAGAGAAGGTGCGCACCGCGCGCAGAGGGGTGCTGCTGGCGCCCTTACCACGCCCACTGGGAGGGGACCGCGTGCCCTGCTCTCACTGATCACTTGCTGGATGTAACCTGCTCCGTTAGGTGGATGGCCCAGGGGGACGGCAGGCTGGCCTGTGGTCGGGTGGGCGGGCGTCCTCCGTGTCGGCCTGCCCTGCCCGTGGGCCTGGCCTCGGTGCGGGAGGGGGGCTTGCGCGGGACGGAGGCTGGTTGGGCAGTGGGGCTTGTCCCTGCCAGCACGAGCAGAGTCTCCGCGTGTACTGGAGGAGCTTTGAAAAGTGCAGAGTTGTTTCCAGGCCTGAAGATGAGCTCACGGCAGAGGAGGCCGGGCTGTGGCTGCTGTGCCCCTGGCCTGGGACGTCGGGTGGAGCTCCTCACCCACAGCCGGGGGTGGGGGCAGTGGCGGAGGGGTTGTTTTCCCTTGGTCTCTCGTGTGGTTGTTTACCAGCGACACGGAGAGAGGAACCGTTGGTTCACTTCTGCCAAGGAGTTGGGGACGGGGGACGGGTTAAGGGGGGTCCTGCAGGGGAGACCCTGCTGTGCTGCCATCTGCATATTTATCCTGCGGCTGGGGCCAGCCACACAGGACGAGTGAAGCACGTGTCTGCTCTTTCAGTCACTCGGGGACGTTTGTTGAGGACCTGGGGCCCATTTGGTTGGAGTTGTTGACTTGAAATCAGACATGGTCGCTGCCCGGAGCTCAGCTCACTGGACTCTAGAGTGGGGCGCCCAGGGTCACGGCCTCTTGGGTGGGGCCGGGGGGAGCGGAGATTGGGGGCTCCTCCCAAATCTGGTTTTGGGGAGTTGGGGGCGGCTTCCCGCAGAGCCAGTGTTCGAACCAGATCTTCAGTAACGGGGTTCCGCGTTTCCGTGCAGGGAGGGGACAGCAAACTGCACCTCCTGGGTGGCACCTGGGTGAGGGCGTAGAGTTGGGGACCGGGCAGGTATGAGTGTTACTTATCCCCGGGGGCGGGGTTGCGTCGTGAAGAATTTGCTCTTCTGGGGCCAGAGTTGGGCAATAAAAGTCTGGATAAGTCAGGTAGTTACAGGTAGTGATACTTGAAAAGAAGAAAGGAAATCAAGGGATGTGCTGTGGGGCAGCTAGAGGGCTGGGCTGTCTCCCCTACATTGGAGGGGGGGCTCCTGTTGGAGGGGCCTGAACAAGGACCTGAAGGGTAAATTATGGGGCTGGGGGTGGGACAGTGAGGTCAAAGGACCCTGCGGGCGGGTTTGAAATGGGGGTAGGTGCTGGGGGTGGCTTCACAGGGCGTCTGGGGACATCCTCTGCAGGCCTGTGTGTGCAGGAAGAGACAGGCAGGGCCGCTTAGGATTGGGCTCCCGGAGACGGCAGGCGTGTGGCCAGTGCTTTGTGAACGGCAGGCTGTGCACACGGGCGCTCCCGACCGTGCAGGCTGTTGTCAGACTTGAAGAAGGTGACGAATGTGAAGGAAACCGGGACCCCCCCCCCTCCCCCCCCGAAGACAAAGAACTTGGGACATGTGCTTGAGTCATTCTTGTGACGACTGGGCCCGGGCGCCGCTTACGGGTCCTGCGCCTGGACGTGAGGCACCTTCGTTCACCCTTAAGAGGACCCTTTCCTGCTGGGGCCGCGTTGGCGCTAGCGTGACGAGGGGTCGGCGTCCTGAGGCCACTTTCTGCCCTCAGGTTCTGGGAAAGGACCACCCGGACGTGGCCAAGCAGTTAAACAACCTGGCGCTGCTGTGCCAGAACCAGGGCAAGTACGAAGAGGTGGAGCACTACTACCAGAGGGCCCTGGGCATCTACCAGACGAAGCTGGGCCCCGACGACCCCAACGTGGCCAAGACGAAGAACAACCTGGTAGGTCGGCGGGCGTGCCGCAGACGCAGCCCAAGGGCCCCTCCCTCCCTCTCCCGTCAGCGTCCTGTTCTGTTACCCCAGTTGTCAGACCCCCCCGTTGCCCCCCCCCCCCCAGTTGCTTTCTCTTGAGGTCCAGACTGTCTCACGGCTGAACTCAGCGGGCAGGGCTCATGTCCGTCTGCATGCAAAGCGAACGGAGTCCTCCGTTTTGTTTTAAGGCCTCCTGCTACCTGAAGCAAGGAAAATTCAAGCAAGCGGAGACACTGTACAAAGAGATCCTTACCCGTGCGCACGAAAGGGAGTTTGGGTCTGTGGACGGTAAGAACTAGACTCCTGTCCAGGCCGCCGCCGCTGCCGTGCCCCGTCGCCATGGTGATTTCGAGTACCATTAACTAGACTTTGAGGAACGGTTTTCCGCGTAGCACTTAGGGGATAGGATGCGGCACCGCATGTGCTCCTCGTGCACCATCCGGTGACAGGGTGACAGTTGCTCACTCGCCCTGTGCCCCAGCGCCGGGGACGTGCACCTGTGCGGAGGGCGATGGCCTCCTGCCCCCCAGCCTCCCACGTTGCTCTCTTCAGAGTCCACACTTATCTCAGGCACAGCCTGGATGCATCAACGCCAGAAACCTCCCCGGAGTCCCGCACGTTTTCTAGAATGTCCCGTAATCCAGTGGTTCTCAAAGTGCCGGCAGGGACCTGTCAGAAATGCATGTTCTCCACCCTCCCTGGGCCTGCGGGTTCCTTGAGCGTCTTAAAGAGCCTCAGCCTGGCTGGCGGCTCAGTGGATTGAGCGCTGGCCTGGGAACTGAAGGGTCGCTGGTTCGATTCCCGGTCAGGGCACAGGTTGCGGGTCAGGTCCCCAGTTGGGGGCATGTGAGAGCCAACTGGTTGTTTCTTTCTTTCCTTTCCTTCCTCCCTCCCCTGCTCCGAAAATAAATAATAAATTAAAAAAGTAAAAGGAGCCACAGCCTGTCTCCTTTCTACCCCCTAAAGTATTATAGGACTTAGGACACAGTTTTGAGGTGAATGTTCAGTTGATCAGCGAACTGAGTCTCCTGCAGTTGCTGTTACATGGGTGTTCGAGGGGGGGGGGGCACTGTTTCCAGCGTGTGGGAAACCTTAGTGAGTTTTAGGAAAGAGGTTTTTGTTCATGAATTTTCTCTTTTATAGGAGTTTCTGGGACCAGTTTTGAAATGAATTCTAGTTTTGCCTCTGTTAGTAAGTGGAGCAGGATGGTTTCCTGGTCAGAGCACAGCACTGCCTCAGCTTCCTCTTGGGTGGGCTCCTCTGCGCAGATGTGGGCGGGGCAGGCGCCCGGCTTTTGAAGGGGGAACACGTGGGGCTCGCGAGCTGCCGCGCCTCCAGTGGTGATGGGGTCACCAGGACTGCGCCCTCTTAAGCTTGCTTTTATGTGCCTGCATTTAAAAACTTAACTGTGAGCCCTGGCTGGTGGCTCAGTGGATAAGGCGCCAGCCTGTGAACCCAAAGGTCGCTGGTTCAATTCCCAGCCAGGGCGTATGACCAGGTTGCAAGCCAGGTCTCCAGCCAGGTCTGTAGCTGGAGGCAGGTGAAAGGCGACCATACGTGGATATTTCTCTCCCTCTGTCCCTTTTTCTATCTCTGGAAATAATAAATAAAATCTTTTAAAAAAATAAAAATAAAAACTTAACTGCAGCCCAGCTGATGTGGCTCAGTGGACTGAGCACTGAGCGTTGCTGGTTCGATTCCCAGTCAGGGCGCAGGCCTGGGCTGCAGGCTGGGTTCCTAGTTAGGGGCGTGTGGGAGGCAACCACATGTGGCTGCTTCCCTCCCTTCCCCTCTCCCTAAAAATAAATATATATAAATGTATAAAAATAAATATATACACACATACGTAAAGTCTTTAAAAAATAAGTAAAAACTGAGCTGCATGGAAGGGGCCCTTTGGTACCAGCAGTGCCTGGTGTGCACTCAGGGCTCCGTCAAGAAGCAGCAGCCCCACGGCCCTGCTCCTGAAACCAAAAAAGCCACAGCAAAGCCAAGACCCAATTACTTAACACTGGTTTCGCTCTTCCGGCCGCGTGACTGTCGTCGCGAGGGACCCACGTCCTGTGGGTCAAGTTGAGCAGTGGGGACATTGAGCATCCTTCCTCCCAGCAGCCTGTTGGGCAGGCCAGGCATGACCTCACGTGAGGTGTGCAGTGCCCACGCCAGTGACGCACCCGGGCCTCCGGGTCCGGCAGTTGGCGGATGCTGGGCTGGGTGGCAACCTCGAAAATCGTACAGAGGTGGAGTGTGAAATCGCCCGTTATTTCATCACCCGAGTGCGTCTCTTAGGGTTTTAGTGTCTTTCTCCGGCGCCTGCTCATGAGCAGGTGGAAGCTGCCCCCCGGGGAGTCGGACACAGCTGGCTTCACGCGCCCATCCCGTAGCTTAGTTCTTCGTGGTCCGGGACCATCTCACACGTCACTGTTTTTTTTTTAAGTTTCTATTTTATGGTTTAATTTACTTTTGTTGTTGTATTATATCCATCCCATTTCCCCTCCCCTCTCTCCCTTTCCCCACCCACTCACTCCCCATCCAAGTCAGTCTCACTTGTTGTCCATGTGGTTCTTCCATGCTGGTTCCTGGACTAAACTGCTCCCCTTCTCTGCCTCCTCCTCCCCCTCCCCCCTCCCTCTTCACTTTCAAGAACACTTAGCACCTGTGTTGTGGGAACGTGAGTTGTCTAGAAGCTGGCTGGGTGGAGTGTATGAACATTTGCAGAAGTTAAGGAGACTTATTTTTCTTAAGGTTTCATTTTATTTGTTTTATTTTAAAAGTTTTATTTGTGATACTTTTAGAGAGAGGGGAATGGAAGGAGGAAGAAAGGGAGAGAAACATCAGTGTATGGTTGCCTTTCACCTGCCTCCGGCTACGGACCTGGCTGGACACCTGGCTTGCAACCTGGTTATGTGCCCTGGTTGGGAATCGAACCAGCGACCTTTGGGTTTGCAGGCCAGCACTTTATCCTCTGTGCCACCAGCCAGGGTATAAGATTCTGTTTACTTTTAGAGGGGAAGGAAGGGAGAGAAACATCCATGTGTAAAAGACATATCAGCCCTGGCTGGTAGCACAGTGGATGAGATGTCAGCCTGTGAACCCAAAGGTTACTGGTTCGATTCCCAGCCAGAGCACGTAACCAGGTTGCAAGCCAGGTCTCCAGCCAGGTCCATAGCTGGAGGCAGGTGAAAGGCAACCATACATGGATGTTTCTCTCCCTCTCTGCCTCCCTCCCTGCCCTTCTCGCTGAAAATAATGAATAAAGTCTTAAAAAAAACAAAAAAACCCAAACGTATCATTACTTGCCTCTCACACCCCCATTTGGAGACCCAGCCCACAAACCAGGCAGGTGCTCCGACTGGGAACGGAACTGGTGACACTGTGGTTCACAGTCCAGATCCACACCAACCAGGGCTGGTTAAGGGAACTTGAAAGGAACATTGATTGGTATCTCTTCTTCTTCTTGTTTTTTTTCCCCCTTTACTCTTGCCCCCAACATGTTACTCCCTTTCTGTTAGACTTTCGTTGAATGCTAAGTTGCCCAGATTTAAAACCTCGTGAGTGTATATGCAGGTTCTGACGTTGAAGGAGTTTCATGGTGGGGACTCCGGCACGTGTCCTGTGTGTGGGCAGCCACCTACCACGTGATCCTGTATCTCCTGTGCACCGAGCACACGAGATGGTCACCACGCACGTGTCGTGTCACGGTGGGACCTGCCCTCACGGGTGCTGTCCCACGTGAGCATCACCGCCCAGGGGGAGGAGCCCGGCCTGGGCAGGATGGCGGGAACCCCAGGAGCCTGGGGGGCTGCAGCACGCCAGCCCCTGCTCACGGACCGTTTCCTCCCCAGACGAGAACAAGCCCATCTGGATGCACGCGGAGGAGAGAGAAGAGTGCAAAGTAAGGGGCTGTTCCGGGGGTGGGGGGCCGGTCTCTCCTCACGCGCTCACTGGCGCTGTCTCTTGCGTTCAGGGGAAGCAGAAGGACGGGCCGTCGCTCGGGGAGTATGGCGGCTGGTACAGGGCCTGCAAGGTGGACAGGTACGTCTCTACCCAGACGCCGTGCAGCGCAGATGGAGCCGGGTGGCCAGGGGCTGCCGGCAGCCAACCCGGGATGCGTGCAGGTCCCCACGTGGTGCAGGTCCCCCCAATTCCTGTAGGAGCCCCTGAAGAAAGCCACTAGTAGAACACGGGCTCTGACCGTGCACACTGCTGTGGCCAAAGCTGACCCCCTGCAGAAGGCGGCTGAGTAGAGACCTGGCCCAAGGCAGCTGCAGAGCAGGGAGGCCAGCGGACCTGCAAAAGCCAGCATTTCCCAGACGTGTGTCGGGGTGCCTCGGGGACACCCTCAGCTGCGCCCCCTCCCGTGCCGCCCTTGCTGGCCTTGGAGTCTGCAGCAGGCCGAGTGAGTCCTTGCTCCCTCCCCAGGCCTGCGGACACCTTTCCCGCTCGGTCCTGTGACGCCCGGGTGCTGGGTACTCGGCCCCACCTGGCTGCCCGTAGCATGAAGTGCGTTAGACTCACAGGCTTTGCCCTCCGGCCGGGCAGCTGCTGCACGGGCAGGCAGGGCGCCGCGCGTCTGGAGGGGCTGCCAGGACGCAGGTTCGCTGTGTCCCTCTGCGTCCTCCTGACAGATGTGCTGTCGCTCCAGGAGGCGTGGCAGACCCCTTCCTGCTGGCGGAGCGGCCGTGGTCCCAAGCAGCCGCTGCTGGAGAGCGAGTGGGGCTCCCGTGGGGACCTCGGCCCGACGCCCGCACAGCCCTGCCGGGCTGGGGGTGCTGGACACGGAAGAGCTTGTGACAGTTTTACATGTGGGGAGAACGTGCCATAGCAGCTGTCGAGCAGACTTTCAACCAAACAGCAGCTGCTGCTCCTTCAGTCTGTGCCGCTGATGGTGGCCACTCTGGGGCCCCTGGCAGCTGTGCCTGTCCTGTGCTTTCTTGCAGTCCCACCGTCACCACGACCCTGAAGAACCTCGGGGCGCTCTACCGGCGCCAGGGCAAGTTCGAGGCTGCGGAGACGCTGGAGGAGGCGGCCATGAGGTCCCGCAAGCAGGTCAGTCGCACTTCCTGTCCGTCCGAGCAGAAGCCCGGGGTGCCCGGTCCCCCTGTGGGGCTTCTGAGATCTGGATGTGGATGTAGGGGACCTGTGGCGCTTTTGTGCACACGTGCGATGATGCTGTGTAAAACCGTGTTGTGACTGCAGAAGCAAAGGACAAGCCGGCGCAAGGGGTGTGGGTGTTGTCACTCCCTGGAGAAGCCAGGGACGCCACCGGACGGGTGGATTGTGAACTCACGTGTCCGATGGGGGCCTCGCGTCCAGGGTGGGTGCAGGTGGGAGGAAGCTGAGCAGAGGCCCAGAGCGGGCGTCCCGGAAGGGGGATGACGCACACGCAGCACCCGGCCCCTTCACCCTGCGGGGACGCTATTTGCAACACAGCGCAGCCCCACTCGCTGCCACTGGGATGGCAGCAGCGACACACCGGCCAGGAGAAAGTCACTGGGGCCCTGGGGTGCGACTGTGGGTGGACGTGGAAATGGTCCGGCCGCACCCCGCTCCCAGGCGTGGGCTCCAGCAGACGGGCAGGCCCTGTTCTCACCGTGCTTCCACCGGCCGAGTCATGAGTCACCGTGCACGTGACTTAGCAGGTTCTCTGGGGGGCGTGGGGTTTGTGTCCTGTGAGCCTCCGGAACGTTGCCATCAGCTGACCAGTCCGTGACCGTCCTGCGCGTGCGTCCGGTTAAAGACACCTTACTTAGCAGATGTTGGTCGTTAACACCAGGTTCACGGCCAGTAGCCCTGGAGCTCATGCCGGAAGACGCCTACCTGACGCAGGTGTTGCTGCTCCTGTGTGCCAGGCGCAGCCAGCCCTGGAGTTAGGGACCCGGGTGGCCCTCAGCGGGGGACCTGCCACAAAGCCCACCGGGCTGCGGCGGAGGGGCGGGGTCCGCACGGCAGGGGAGCTGGAGCAAGATCTCAGTGGCCACCCCTGACCTGTGACCGCGGGAGCCCTCGCCGTGTTTCCACGCAGGGTCTGCGAGGGACTCTGGCAATAAAGAGCTACGGAGGCGCTTGCCCTCCTCAGCAGAGATGGGTCAGTTAGGTGCCTTTGTTAAAGGAAACGGGGAAGAAAAGGGTCCGCTTTCGGAGTGAGGAGAGTCCAGGTCACATGCTGGTTGGGCTCAAGGGCTCCTGCAGAGGGCGGCCCGGGTGTGGGGCTTGTGGAGCCTTCGGACATGGGGGTGGGAGCCCACGTGGGACACGGGGAGCCAGGTGGAGCGAGGGGATGGCAGTGGCCTGAGGGCTGGGACACGCGCTGCTACCGCCCAGCACCTCCTACAAGTGGGCGCCCCTGCGCTGGACGGGCCTCTGGGAGGGTGGCGGGGAAGGAGGGGTTTGAAACAGCCAGGGTTCCCCCAGGGCACTTTGCAGACGGGGTTCTTGAGAGAAGAGGTCACAGGCCTGCCACCTGGACCCCGTTATGCTCTGTCCTTGGATTAACGTGTCCGCCTGCCTGCAGTTCCTGCAGAGTTTGCGCCTCGGTGCACTGGCTCGGCTGCGCGTTAGCGTGGGGAGGGCGCACCTCGGGGGTCCGTTCAGAGGGGCCGGTGGCCGTCCCCCACTGCGGCCTAGGGACGCCTCTTTCCTCGGGTGGGCGCTGTCTAGCGGAGGTGCTGATGGTCGCCCCTCCGGTTGCAGGGCCTGGACACAGCGCACAAGCAGAGAGTGGCCGAAGTGCTGGGCGACCCCGAGAGCTCGGAGAAGCGCCGGAGCCGGGAGAGCCTGACCGCGGACACGGTCAAGTACGAGGGCGGCCCCGACGGAGGGGAGGAAGTGAGTGTGGGCGTCGAGTGGAGCGGGGTAAGTACCGTGCGGTGCCGCCTCCTGCGCCGGCGCTGTGGGCGCCTCCCGCCTGCCGTCCGCTCCCCCTGCTCACGCTGCAGCCTCCTGCTCACGCTGCGGCCGGCGCCCGTTCCCTCCTCGCGGCCCCACTGCGAGCGCCCGGTGCCGACTGGGTGTCCGGGCTGGTTGGGCGCATCTGTTTCCCGCCAGCCTCCAGCCAGCGCAGCCGACCACGAGCCCCAGCCCGCCCTCTGCTTGCTGACGCCTGCCCCCCAGCCCCCCAGCCCCCCGACCAGGCGCTGAGGGTTTTGTCAACTTAACCGCCTTGGGTGGGGTGACGTTCCAGACGGAGCTGGTCCGCAGGAAGGGACGGGGCAGGGGCGGGAAGGCTGGGGTCCCGCCTAGTCCTGAGCGTGAAGGGCCTGCGCCAGGTTGTCGGGCCCAGGACGCCCCTGCGGGTCGGCTCCGCACTCCCCTGCTGGCGTCTGCAACCGCCTGCCCCTGTGGACCCAGCGGCTCTCCTCCTGGGGACCGGCTGCCAGCGTCCCCTGGGCACGTGGGCCTGCGGCTGCGCTGTCCTCAGGAGAGCAGGCTCAGCTGGGCGTCTAGTGGTAGCTGAGCAGGAGCCCGGTTTGCTCGTCTGAGTTTTACTCCTTGGGAGTCTCTGTAGCTGTTGGTGTGGATTCGCCGGCAGAGGAGACATCGTGTTTGACCTGTTAGTGGCCAAAATTTCTGGCAGGACGTCTGGGCTGTCAGTTTTCTTGCTTTGGCTCCTCCTGTGCCAGGACAGCCAGTCAGTATCTGCTGTGACCCCTTGCCTGGGGGCCGCGGTCCCCACTCCTGTCCCCGCGGGGCCTGGCATGCGCTGTCCCCGCCAGGGGTGCTCATCTGCTGGCTTCCTGGGCTGCTGGGGCGGCTCCTCGGGCTCTTGAGAGCAGTTGTGCAGAACATCCTCCCGGGACAGTATTTCTAGGTCACCACCTGTGAGATTGGGGGCCCCGAGGGCGTGACCCCTCCCTGCCCCCAGCTCTCCTTGCTGCACGCGCTGTCCCGGAGCCTCAGGCAGGTGGCTCTCGCCTTGGACACAGGCCCCTGGGAGAGCCTGGCCCTCCGTGCCCAGGGCAGGGGTGGCGGCACCCGCCACGAGCAGCAGGAAGAGCCGTCCTTGGGTGGGGGTTTAGGGAAAGTAGCGAGAAGGGAGGATCGTGAGGTGAACCAGGCCGGGGCAGTGGAGGTCTGGGCCCGCCCCCCCCCCCCCCCCCCCCCCCCCCCCCCCCCCCCCCCCCCCCCCCCCCCCCCCCCCCCCCCCCCCCCCCCCCCCCCCCCCCCCCCGTCACCGGGGTCTCCACCCAGACAGCCCACGGGCCCTCTCGGGGCTCAGGTTGGCCTCCTTCGAGGTCTGGGGCCCTGAGGTGGTGACAGCAGCCTCCTGTGCAAGCACACTGCTGTCTCAGGAAGTGGCAGCAGGGCAGGGCCACCAGCCCACCGTGCACCTGGAGGGTCCTGCCCTGAGGTCACGTTTGCGGACGTGTTCACGCTGCAGGCGCCTTGGTCTTCATCCTGCTGACGGCGGGACTCACGCTGTCTCTGGGGGGCAATGCCCTGGGGCGGCCCAGTGCGCGGCTGCAAACTGTCCCGTGTGCACAGGGACTTCCGGGGTGTTTGCCATCACGGGAGGTGCAGCCTGAGGCGTCGGGCCCGGTGACATTAGGCGAGACCCTCCCCACCGCTGCAAAGCCCCCTCGGATCCCGGAGGGGGCGGCCTGATCGCTCTGGGTTCCGGTCTTGTCCAGGGGCCTCGGTACATGTTTCTAGGGAAAAAACGCCACACACGTTTTATTTCATGTTGGGGCTCTAACTAGATTTTACCTTTTAAAAATAATTTTAAAAAATATTTTATTTTCAGAGAGCGGGTAGGCTAGGGAGAAAGAAACATGCATGTGTGGTTGCCTCTCCCACACTCTCAGCTGGGGACCTGGCCTGCAGCCCAGGCCTGTGTCCTGCCTGGGGATCGAACCTGTGACCCTTTGGTTCACAGGCCGGTGCTCAGTCCCCTGAGCCGCACCAGCCCGGGCTGAAGAGAGTTTAGGATTTCAGGGCTCTCGACCCTGTTTGCACGCTGCCACCCCGGGAGAAGCCCTGTGGGCGCCGGGCAGGCACGGGAGTGGCCTTGGCTGTGGCAGCTGCTGGTCTCCCTCCGTGGGTGGGTGGGACCTTCACAACAGGACAGAGGGCAGTGGGGCCGCAGGTGAGGTCACTGCCGCCTGCTGGAGCTGGGAGTGTAGGTCAGCACAGAGCTGACCCAACTGGACACTGTTAACTTGGAGGGCGGAGGGTCGTCAGTGACCCTCGGGAAGGGCTGCCCGGGTCTCCACAGGGCAGGGTATGTGTGGCACCCGCCGCAGTGGGTCGGGCTGGAGCAGATCTGACGGTCGCTGCTGAGGCGGGTCTGCCTGCTTCGTGGTCCTGCCCCTGAAAATGCAGGTGTTGTGTGCAAAGGATCCCTTCTGGGCTACCGTTGGATTCCGTCCCCTTGTGCACGTGGCTGGGTGTCGGCTGTGAGGGCTGCCGTGTCCCACCCAGTGCTGCTCTGTTCTCCATACGTGGGTTTGCGGCCACCGCGGGTCCCGCCACCTTCCACCTGGGCTGTCCTCTCCGTCTCGGGGCCACTTCTCTCCTGGGTCCTTCAGGAGCAGAACCCCCAGTTCTTCCCACAGTGCCCCCGCGTGGTATTTCTTAAAGTTTTTAATCCACCCAGCTCACCCAGGATTACTGGGCAACGGGGTACACTATTCATTAGAAATAGTTTCATTCTTACTTGAAAACTGTATCAGGGAAACAACGAGAACGCTGATAGAGAATTAACAGCAAGGCACCTGAAGCCCATGACGATAGTCACTGTTGCACCTTCTCAGCCAACCAGC
Organism: Noctilio leporinus; assembly: GCA_004026585.1. Taxonomy (NCBI): domain Eukaryota; kingdom Metazoa; phylum Chordata; class Mammalia; order Chiroptera; family Noctilionidae; genus Noctilio; species Noctilio leporinus. The sequence goes on along the minus strand of PVIW01003460.1, from coordinate 113,077 downwards.
AGCCTGTGCGCAGCTGCGGGAAGCTCCTGCCGGGCTGGGCAGGGTTGTGTGACGGGCGCCACGACCCTGAGCCCGTGTTGAGTGTTGAGTAGGGGCTGCCCGGCTCGCAGGTTGGGGGCCACCCTTCCCACTGCCTCTCGCCGCGTCAAAGGGGGCGCGTTGCGGGGGGGCCGACCACGGCCTCGTTGCTGCCCCCGGGCAGGCGGGGTGGAGGAGGGGCGTCCGGCAGGCGAGCCCACACTCCGGCCGCTGGCACCAAGGGTTGACGTGCCTGTTGGTGGAGTTAATAGTTAACATCCTTTTTCCGAAGAGACACAAATGTTTTCTTGTCCTCCCGACATGTGTGGGGAGTTGGTAACAAGTTTTATTTTTCCATTTTAAAGATGAGAAAGCTGAAGCTCGGGCTGGTTAAATGACTTGCTCAGCGTCCATGGTGAGTCCGGGGGGCCGGGGCTCGGTCCCGAGCCGGGGGCTTCGGGACAGCACGGCCGGGCCTCCCTCCACCAGCCCCAGGACGCGTGGCCGCCCGTGGGAGCCCGTGTCCCACTGTTAACTCTGCTTGGGATTCTCAAGCATGTGTTTGGAATGTGCAAGTCGGTGGTTTCTTCAGGGTCCTGTGCCGGGCGTAGTGTGTCCCAGGGGGTCCTCCCGGGTCTCGGGGACGTGAGGACTCTGGGTCTCAGGGACGAGAGGACGCCTGGGACGCTAAAACAGACGCGTGTGCTGGGCCCTGTTCAGCCCTGGCCGCGGGGGGTCTGCGTGGGAGCCACTGGCCGGAGAGGAGGAGCCGCGCGCGGGGCTGCTGGGGAGCCCGGGCCGGGGTGGGAGGAAGGCCTGCCCAGCGCAGGAGGTCGCGTGCCCGCCCGAGCGGCCGTGCTGCCAGGCGGTGTGACCTAGACATGCTGGGACCTGCAGCGGCTGGGGGCCAGGGCGCCTCCGTCTGGGAGTCTCACCCGGGCTTCTCTCTCCGTTTCTGTCCGACAGGCGTAGCCATGGCGCGGCCCCACCGCCTCCTGCATGCCGGCAGCGCCCTCGCCCTCGCCCTCCTGCTGCTGCTGTGTTAGCGACCTAGGACTCTGTCCCAGCCACGCCTCTGTGACTGCCCTTCCTCTCCGCTGCTGTCCTTCGGGGCCCCTGTCCGTGTGTCCCTTTAGCTTTGCAGATGTGCACCTAGTAACACAAACTGGACCGGCAACACCCGTGTGCTGTGTAACACGAGCCGAACCCAAGGCTGTTTAGAGCGGTTAGCAGTTCACTGCGGTGAAGGTAGTTAGACGTGTCCCACGGGTGCTGCCGCAGCGGCCTGGGCGGGACCCGACCCTCGCCGGCCGGCGCCCCAGACCCTGCTCAGTGGCATCTGCTCTGTAGTCCGTGTGAAAACTTGGCAGTTCTGCTTTTCTCTACTAATCCTGCGTGTTGAGTGACTTGTGTACCTGTCTTTCTAACTTCTAATAAACTCACTCCAGCTGGCTGGTGTCTTGGTGTCTGTCTGCTCAGAACCTGTCACTTCTCGCGGCACAGTGGCCCCCGGGGTGGGGCCTTCTCCCCACGGGGTCGCTCGGGGAAGAGTCGCTGGACGTCTCTCCCGGCCTGGGCGCGGGGTCTCCTGCTGCCGGACGCAGCGGGCTTCCCTCCGTGCTTTTCACAAGGGTTTTTGTACCGAGTGAGCATTTCATTTAGCTTTGCAACCACGTTTATAATCAACACTGAATGAAGCTTTGTTAAAATGTCCTGAACAAACAGTAGGTCTAAACATCCGATGGGTGACATTGTTGAAAGGAAGTTGTCTGTCAGACCTGCGTGTCTTGGGTCCCTATTAAACGTGGAGGTGGATTCCGGTACCAGCCTTGGAAACTGCCTTACTTTTCTTGAGACTTCGCGTTACCTTCTGTTTCAAATCAGCAACATCATTCATTTCCTGTGAGGATGTTGTTTTGGTTTGAGCCGCTTCATGTTCAAAGGTTCCCATGATCATTGGAGTGTTTTACTGAAATTTAATACGGATTTGTATTTCAAAAAATATTTTACTTTCACAACCCTTTATAAAAAAAACATTTACTTTAAAGTAAGGGGAAGGGAGGGAGACGGAGGGAGGGCACCTCTCACACGCCCGGCCTGGGCCCCCAGCGGCGCGTGGGCCCCGGAGCCGCACCAGCCAGGGCCGATTTCTGCCCGAAGCCGCTGGCGTACGTGGCAGACGGGTCGCCGGTCACAGGCTTTGCCCTGCGGCGGGAGGGAGGCAGCCTCACGCCTCTGGTCTCTTTCAGGACGGCACCGGATCCCTAAAGCGCAGCGGCTCCTTCAGCAAACTCCGGGCCTCCATCCGCCGCAGCAGCGAGAAGCTGGTCAGGAAGCTGAAGGGCGGGAGTTCCCGAGAGAACGAGCCCAAGGACCCTGGGTAACTATCCTCGGCCGCCGCGCGGGAGTTTCCGTCGGGTCCCCGGTGGCTGAGCCACGGGACACGCCGCCTGGTGGCTGCGCCTGGTCAGGGACGGGAGGGCGCGGCGGCCGCCGTCCGCAGGCGTGGGACTCCCGGAGCTGTGAGTGTAGGTCCGACTTGTGCTGGTCCTGTCGGGTGGAAAGCGGGGCTGTGACGACCGGCAGAGCAGCTAACAGGCCTCCGGCAACCGTCCCCAGGAGTCTGGAGACTTGGAGGCGCCGGGTTTTCCGTGTGGGTCTCGGTCTCCACAGGAGCGTCGACCTTGTCCACGGAGTTGGGTCTGACACCCCGTGTTTCCTGTGGGGCCTCCTGTCCGGGGCTCCTGGGTTGTCTCGCTGGTCCAGACGCCGCGCGGTTGGGACGTGTTCTTCACAGACAGGTTTTGTCAGCTCTTTCCCGCAACGCCAGCTCTCAGAATGGCTCCGGCTTCCTTCCGGTTGGGAAACCGGTTTTGAAAAGGTTCTACGTGAAGTCCTGTGGGCGAGAATATGCCCATGTCTCAGGACGGTGGGGGACCCACGGGAAACAGGAGAGGTCAGTGGCTCCCGGGGTCGCGGGGCCCCCGGCCGGGCTCAGGGCCTGCAGGCCCCGTCCTGCTCGTCAGCCGGCGCCCACCTGACACCTGCCGGTGGGGCAGCCGGGCCTGTGCGGCCGTCGCCCTGCTGTTCTCTGGGAAGCAGCGCCCCAAGCTCCAGGGACGCGGGCTGAGAAAAGCCCTGGAAGAGCCCGGGGTGGGGGTCCCGCTGCCTTGGACCAGGGGACTCGGCAGAGGCCGTCCTGCCCGCGTGACTCGGAACCGAGGGGCAGGCTCCTCGCGCAGGCCTGCCCGGCTTTGGGGGGAGGAAGCGTTTCTCTGGCAGCTCCAGGGGGAGCTGAGTGGCCTTTGGGGACCCCTCTGTTTCTGTGCTCTGCCCCGTTTCCCTGCCGCCAGCTGTGGGGTGCACTGACCTCTATGCAGGCCTGGGGGTCATCCCAGAGGCCTGGCGTGTTTCAGAGGATTTCAAACCGGGAGCCTGGCTGTGGCTGGTGTGCTGGATGGGGCCTCCCTCCGTTGCTTCCCCGCTCTGCCACGTGGCTCGGGTGCGAGGGCCCCCAGAGGGGCCGCGCTCAGCTGCCCCTGGTGTGGAGGAAAGCCGACCGCGTGCTTGCGTACGTAGCGCTCCCGTACGGGCCTTGTTTGAGACGAGGCTTCGTGAACTTTTTGAGAACTGAGTGAATTTAAGTTTCATCTCCTAAAATTGTGCGTACTCTCTGGCCCACTGGTTTGCAAAGTCGATCTTGGGTCAGCATGTCCTGGACGCTGCGGCAGGCAGGCCGCTGGGCCCGGCGCTGGTCTCCCGGTGCAGCAGGGGCTCGGGCTGCTGGTGGGGGACGGGGCTGGGGGGGCCGCCGGCCTTGGCTGTGGGAGCAGCACGCGGCCCAGAGCGCGACCCCAGCCCGTCGGGTGCTGCTCAGGGTTCAGGGGACGTGCGGGCACCTTCCGGAGTCAGGGCAGGAGTCGGGTTCTCTCGTGTCTGGTGTGCAGCTCTCTTAGAAAACCCGAATTGGCCAGTAGAATAGAATAATGCAGATGCCACGGCATGCATCTCGGTTCTCAAACGCGACTCTTCCTCAAAGGCTGTTTCTGGAGCCATTTGTTTGCAAACTGAACCACTTTTCCCATTAGAAGTACAGCAAACAGGTGTCAGCATGAAAATGTCGTCAGGTTGAAAACCAGTTTTATTCAACAACCAAGACGTTATTTTTCATAAACAACTTGGTTAAGAACTAAGTGGTTGGGTGACGGGGACACCTGAGAACCTGCGTGACTGTACTTGGGACGTGCGAGTGGTTTCATCCCTTGGTCTCCTGCAGAGCGTGTACTCCGAACGCCAGCAGCGCCTCGTGGGGCGCGTCGGGCGTGTCCTGCTTTGGACGTTCTGGGACTGGGTCTTACTCGGGGGCAGATAAACTTTCTTGGTTCTGGTGCAACCAGTGAGAACCCCGTGTCTGCCGCGGGCCAGGCCGTGTGCGTGGTGCCCGGGCCGTCCGGTGTCTGCCTGGTGGCGCAGAGTCCACGGCCACACAGCCGCCTGAGTGTGGAGCAGGCGCGGCTCCTGCTGTCGCCCATGGGCCCTGTGTTTGGTTCCCAGCTGGCAGAGCTCAGGTGGCCTTCGTGGCACCTGTGAGATGAGTGAGCCAGCTACACAGTTGTGATTTCAGTTCAGGAAATTTGCAGATAGTTCAAGTATTTTAAAGGGATCAAAGGGAGAAAAGTTACATGTATAAGTCACTTTCTTTAAATGTAAAGTCTGAAGTTTGTTTTACATTTTGATTTACAAGCAGAGAAATAACCTCAGAATTTTACTAATGAAAAAAGTTTCCTCTACTTTCTTGAAAAAAGATTTTATTTTAGAGAGAGAGGGGAGGGAGAAAGACGGAGCGAAACATCCATGTGCAGTTGCTTCTCACACGCCTCCACCTGGGGACCCAGCCCGCAACCCAGGCCTGTGCCCCGGCTGGGAATCCAGCTGATGACCCTTTGGTTTGCAGGCCGGCCCTCAGTCTACTGAGCCTCACCAGCCAGGGCCATTTTACCTACTTCTAATGTAGAAAATCCATCAAGTACAGAATACGAGTTTGTTTATGCATTTGGTCTCACTGGTGCGTTTCGAGTTTCTCTGATGAGCTCACTCAGGGTGAGCGTCTTCCACGAGTTGTTGAGGCTGCCTTCCCGAAACCCACCTGGGGCCCCAGGCACCCCTGCAGTAGCCCGTCCTTGAGCTGGTTTTACAAAGTGTAGCCACGACACTGGAGCTGCGTGTGGTGTTTTAAGGCAACTGTTTTTGCTGAGAAGACGCACTGAACCTGCTTTTCCCCACTGAGCGTTACACACAGGTCCATCTGGGACGTTTGCAGTGATAAGTGGGTGGATGTCTCTCCATCCCAGTGAGAGGGGCGCCCAGCAGTCACAGGTCTCGGGGTGGCTTTGCTGTGTTCCTGCTCCTGGCTGACGTGTGCTGACGTTTGTCCTTGCATGTCCGTGTCCTGGTTGCAGCATGAAGCGTGCCAGCTCTCTGAATGTCCTAAACGTGGGTGGCAAGGCGGCCGGAGACCATTTCCAAGTAAGGAGCCCCGGGCCCTCCCACCCCGACTCCCCCGACCAGGCCGGCGGGCTGGCCGCAGGCCTTCCCCGGCCTCCGCCGCTGCACGGGCCTGGCCAACGTCGCCCGCGTGCCTGCTTCTCACACGGAGCCTCGGGCTGCGTCCCGAGTCGGCAGTAACTTGACTGCGGGTCGCGGGGACGCTCACGGCGTCAGCGTCCTCAGTAAATCAGTCAACCTGAGGCCCAGTCGGACCTAATTAAAAACGAGATGTTCCAGCGAAGTAACGTCAAAACTTGGCCAGTTATCAATTTGTATCGTTCATTTGTATAACTTTAGTCTCTAACAAGTTTACAGCTAATGACTATCTAGTTAAGCTGTTGCACAGTTTTAAAACCATTTAAAACGTGACTGACGTCTCCCACGCGTGTGTCCCCGTCACACCGACGACTGTGGGCATCTCTTCGCCAACAGAAATGGCCTTTTAGTTTCTGTTGTCTTAACGTCTGGCGTGACTGTTGGGTGAGGTCAGGACCCCGGCCCAGCTCCTGGCTGGTTCTCCGCTGTGCCGGCTCCACCAGGCGGCTTGGGGACACCGTTACTGCTCGTCTGCTGGTGACGGGACTCCGGCCACCACTGGGTCAGCAGTTGCCCAGCTGCCCAGCCCAGCTGATCAGATGGTCAGCGGGGTGACAGGCCGGCCGCATAGGCTGTCCCCGGCATCCTGGGGCCGACTGTGCCCCCCAGGCCTCTGGGTGTGGCTCGGCTGGAAGAGGGGGAAGGTGTGGGCCCAGGTCTGCAGGGACGCAGTGCAGGTCTTCCAGGCCCAGCGTGGGCACCCGCACGTGGGAGCATCTAGCCCGTGCAGCTGCCGCTGAGCGCTAAGGCCACTTGAGGCTGGTGTCATCGGAAGCGCTGGTTAAGTATAACCTTCCCATTTGTTTCTCACACAGGAACGGAATAATTGTCTAGCAGACTCGAGAGCCGTGAGCGCCAGCCACGCGGACCTGGCCCACTGCGGGCCGAGGCCCAGCTAGGTAGTCCAGCCCTGTCCACGTGCCCCCCTCTGCTCCCTGCTCTGGGGGGCGGCCTCCACCGCCCAGAGGTCCGCCTGAGTTCTGGGGTGTGGTCTGCAGTCCCTGTGACCGAGCGCAGCCGGAGCACGACCGTGAGACCCGCCAGGCCCTGGGCCCGGGGTGTGGATGGCCCGGGCACGGCTTCAGCTCGGACTCAGCCGCCAGTCGCAGACGCACGTGCTTTCTGCATGATCCACAATTAGCTTAAACCCAGTATCGTTAACGCAACGCTTAATAGGACGTAGGTGAAGATCCGGAACCTTAAACTGTCCTGCGGCTGAGGTGCCAGGGGGTAGGGCAGAGAGGGTGACGGGGAGGGGTCCCTCTGTCTCCCGCCGCCTGCTCCCGTGCCGGGGCCGCCCGGCCCCCACGCCCTGGGCTTTCATGTCCACCCCTGGCAGCCCAGGCCTGGACGCTACGCGCGGAGGGGGTGCTTTGTTTCTGAACAGCTCTTGTCGGGTGAAGTAACACAGGTGGGTTCTGGTGAGGCATTTGCAGGTCAACCCTAAGGCCCGCTCCTCACCTGCAAGCCCAGCCAGCAGGTGAAGAAACTACTAAACAAATGACAGTGACTCTAGAGGACAACGCCCGGGGCATGTCCCTGGGCTCATTCTTCAGACCGGAAGGTCCGAAACATGCATCCTTGTGAAACTGCCCTGGGTGGGAGTTGATTCTCATGCCAGGGCACGTGGAGGCCCAGCTTTGCTTTCCGCTTCCACGGGAGGAGCGGATGGGGCAACTCGGAAGGGCCACTCAGGCAGTGCACCTGGGGGCTGTTACCTTGAGGCTGAAGGTGACCTTCCTTCAGGTTTCCCGTCCTTCCTCTCTGGTCTGGCTGCTTGTGGGTGACAGTGCCGGTGGTTCCCTCAGGGACCGGCTTCCTGGTCCTGGGCACCTTTGCTGCCGGTGGCTGACGTGGCCCCAGCAGCCTGACAGCTTTTTGGGTCCTGACACCATGTAGGTTTTGCAGGTCCAGATGGACCAGGACTTTTAAGTGAAATGTGCTCCCCCAAAGCAGCGCTCGGCTCAGCGGCCCACTGGGGAGGCGCAGTCGGTGGTGTCTGTCCCGCTGTGGTCAGAGGGGCCTGGAGCCGTCCCTGCGCCCGCTTGTCATTTGCGTCTCCACAGCCACCATTGCCTTGGGGATCGTGTCCCTGGAAAACAGGCTCCACAGGAATGGAACTGAGTGGCTGGCAACCCTGGCTGTGCAGGACCCTTTCCGGAGGCCAAGCCGGCTCCCAGCCCGGTGGCTCTGGTCCCTGTGGGGCCGTAGAGCCTCCACAGGTGGTGCTGTGTCTGGGGTGCGAGCCAGAGGGTCAGGCCTGTCGAGAGCTTCCACGGTCATCGGGCCGCACAGGCACCGGCAGTTTCTGAGTTTTGAACTTGTTCCGAAACAGGGAAGGGCCGGGCCTTACCTTCCGAGTCCAGCTGTCGGCATCACTTTCTCAGACAAGCAGGGGCCCTCGGAGCCAGGCTGCGGCCAGAGTCCCTGGCAGGGACACGGAGAGTGGAGAGCGGCAGACGAGCAGCCGGGGTGGGTGGGCTCCCGGGGCGTCTGTGGTCTTGCACCCTGGGAGGGTTCAGGTAGCTCTTATGAAATCAAAATGCGGCTGGGAACATTGCGCAGTCAGACTCAGTCCTTGTAGTAAGTAAACATCGCTAAGGACGTGCAGTTTAGAGAACTTGCTGCCTTAACTTGACGGGGTGCCCCAGACAGCACATCCCGGGACTGCCTCGTGACATGTCCATGTTCAGCTTGGGAGCAGGGGGTCACACGGGCCTGGTGAAGCGGTTGGGCCAACAGCACCAACCCTGCCACTGAGTGGCCGTCCCCATGCGCCCTGTTCTGCACAAGCCCCGCCTTCCGCAGGGAGTGGGGCTGCATGCAGCCCGGACCAGCAGGGGTGTGTCGGGCAGGAGGAGGACTGGCCCAGGGTCAGGAGCGCCTGGGTTCCTGGTTGGCTCTGCTGGGTCGGGGTTCAGCTGTCAGCCCAGCGGCAGGTGTGGGTAACCCAGGGGTCGCCGTTAAGTGTGGAATGGGAGTCACTGTTTTTCCCTGTTTGTGTTGACTTGATCAGAAAACCATGCACAATTGTTCATATTTAATTGTAAAAATAAAGTGTCTCATTTCCTATTGTCGAGTCCCTGCACTTGTGCAGAAAGGCTGTGTAAAACTCCAACGCTTTCCTACTTTGAAAATGTGATGAAAGCTAAACATGGACCACCCTGCCCTAGGACAGCATCCAGCAGAGGCCACTGTGATGCGAGGTCCACAGCCCCCCCTGAATGGGCACCAGCCAGGGTCCGTTGTCCCCAAGTCCTGGGAGGTGGAAGGTGGATGGCTGGGGCCTCTCCATGGGCTGCAGGGAGCTCCTCACTCAGGACCCTGCCCAGCCGAGTGCAGGTCGCAGGGGAAGGACCTGAGGCCCACCCTGCACCAGGCAGCTGGGAGGCTGTGACGTGCTGGAGGGAGGACAGGCAGGGGGACAGATGGCTCTGCCCACAGAGGCCACACGCCTGGGCTGGGCCTTGTGTCCACACAACCAGAGGCTCAGAGTTCAGCCAGTTCCTACCCAGGGGCAGCAGGACCCTGTGCCAATGGGAAGTCTGCTGTCATCTGGGCACGGCGAGCAGCTGGGTCTGCCGGGGACCTGCTTGGTACCTTTCCATGTCCTTGCCAGGGCGATGCCAGGCCAGGGCTGCAGGCCTAGCCGCTGAGGCCGGACAGACGGACGCTGCTCTTCTTGGCAAACAGACCAGCCTCTCGCAGGCGGCGCTGCCTGGCTGCCCACCTGCCTGGGGGTGGGAGGGGCCAACTGGGGTGAGAAGGTCTTTCCTCAGCGGCCTGGGGGGCGGTACTCCCTGTGGTCAGGGGCTCCCGGACCATGGGGGGCACACGCACTCCTGCGGGCCAGCCTGGGCAGACACCCTCTTGGAGCCCCTGGCGCAGCGGGCAGTGCTGGGGGCCGGCATCTGGCATCAGCAGGTCTGCGTCCCCGGCGTCCCTCGCACACCCTCGGCGTTCACTGTGTAGGAACAGGAGGAGGTGGGCAGGTGGGGGGCGAAGACCACCCTGAGGGTGCGGGAGGGGCGGCCCAGCGCGGCTTCCTCAGGGCGCTGCCGGTCAGCCATCAGCCTCAGGAGCAGCTGGTTGGACCAGGTGATGCCCAGGGCTGGAGCCAAGCGCTCCTCCAGGGTCCTGAGGCAGGAGACGGCGCGTCACTCACGGCACCAGGTCCCCGTGCCCGGCCCGCCCGGCCCAGCACCCTGCTCACCCCAGGGGCCCGGCAGCCGTGTCCTCCGCAGCCTCTGTCACCTGGAAGGTCAGACCAGGGTCAGCGGCAGAGCTTCCTCCTGGGGTTGGGGGGGAGGGCGGGAGGGCAGGCAGCCCACCTGGTTGATGCAGAGCACGGGGCTCCGGAAGGCCTGGCTCAGCCTGCGCAGCGTGGCCCCCAGTGTCTGGAGAGCCTGGGCCCTGCGGGCCGCCGCCAGCCTGTCAAACTCACAGCGGAACGGGGCTGCCACCGAGTCGATGACCACCAGGCGGGCTGCCCCCCGCGACAGAAGCACAGGCACCCTCTTACTCACACACTCCAGCAGCGTGTCCTGCAACCAAGGGTGGGGCTGTCACTGCTTTCACTGCCCACGTCTCCCCTCCCCCCAGAGCCATCACTGGGCCAGCCCGGCACTGCCGTGGTCACCGGGATGAGGCCTTGGTGGCCCCAGGGTCAGTCCTGAGTCGGGGGTGGGGAGGCCTGAGAGGTCAGCAGGGCCGGGGTCAGGGTCAGTCCACGCCCAGCCCTGCCTGGAGGTGAGAGCCCAGGCTGTGCCCAGGCCATACAGTGGGACACCCCTCGTGGCCAGGACCGTCGGGCCCCAGAACCAGGGGGCCCCACGCCGGCCACCCCGTCAGAACGCCTGATGCAGCCCCGTGTGGCCCCTCGTCCTGATAGCAAACCCCAACCTGTGCTCCATCCCTAGGGTGTGTGCGGGGGAGCCGCTGGGCCCCGAGGATGTCGGCAGTGGGCTGGAGGATGCCGTCCACGTGAGTCCCGCAGCCCTGGCCCCACGGGTGGCACGGGGGTCGGGTGGGGGCTGTGGCAGCAGGTTGGGTCACGCCCACTTGTGGGGCCAGGACGCCAGGCGTCTAAGCAGACGCCCGCCAGGTGGGGCCTGTTGCCCCCAGAACTGGGTCCTGAGCAACACATGTAAGTGCCACGGGGTCATGGTAGTGTGACCCTGACCCCCTCCCCCATCTCACAGTGACACCACGCTGCCCCAGGGATGCAGGACCACAGACGCTGCTTGCGGGAGGCCAGAGCCTGGAGCTGGTGTGACGCCCCCCACGCCCGTGTCCGGTGCCCAGCGCACACGGTCACGAACAGCCACACTGCTCAGGGGTTCGGCCTTAGGGGGTCCGGGCGGGTGCAGCCTCCTTAGAGCCATGTTCCAGGAGCCCCGGCCATTCCCTGTTTTTTCCTACACTGTGTGTGATAATGTCTTTTATTGTAAATTAAAAAAAATTAAACATTTATATGCTTCACACAAAGTTCTTTTTGTCACAGTTCTTACGGCAGAGAAAGCCCTGCTCGCGGGAGGCCAGAGCCTGGAGCTGGTGTGACGCCCCCCACGCCCTGTGTCCGGTGCCCAGCGCACACGGTCACGAACAGCTGCACTGCTCAGGGGGTCGGGGTCTCCCCTGGGCCTGTGTGGGGCTTAGCCGCACCCTCCAGGCCTCCACTCCTTGTCCGCACCCGTCCTGGCCCAGCCCAGCACCTCAGCCAGGGCCTGTGAGCTGACGGGGCTGGACGGCCCGGGCCTCCCTCCTGCCCGTGAGCCGCGCTGACCACGGTGCAGACGCCCAGCTCAGCCCGTTGCACCCAAGCAGCGAATCCTGCTGCTCTGACCGCAGGGCGTCTGCCAGGACGTCACCGCGCTGGTGAGGACACGTGCCGGGCCCCCAGGCCGCCCCCCAGCGACGCCTTCCCATCGCACACTCACCACGTTGGCCGCGTGCTCGATGAAGATGTGGTCGCTGAACTTTATCTTCGCCACCACGTCGCCCGGAGTGTCGGGGCGCAGGCGCGGCAGCTGGGCCAGGAGCTGCTGCAGGCGTTTGCTGGGGAAGGCGTCCTCTGTGCACACGTACACGGCCCCTGGGGAGCCGGGCCGTGAGCCCCCTCACCTTCCGACATCCTCCTGGGTCTGCCCCAGGCTGGCTCCAGCGAAAGGGAGCGGGATCAGCAGGGCCCAAGCCTTTGGGACCGTCCCCTCAAGGTGCCACAGGGCCCGTGCTCCTGGTGCCACCTCCTGGCCCCTGTTAGTTCAGAGTCCACGGCGGCCAGCAAGGGGGCCCCACAGGCCAGCAGACCTGAGGGCAGCTGAGGCCCTGGGGCCGTCACGGGAGCCCTAAGGTCACTGACTTAGCAAAGGCCCCAGGACAGTTCAAGGGCAAAGACATCTTTTCAACAAATGGTGCTGGGACACGGGGTGTCTGCAAGTGAAAGAATAAATAGGGACCCCTGCCTCACACCAGCCCCAAAGCGAGACCAAAGTGGACCAACGTGAGACCCACACTGTGCCTCTTAGAAGGAAACGGGTGGGTCTTGTGAGCTGGGGCCAGGCTGTGGGTTTTCAGAGACGCAGGCAGGTCAACCGATTTCATCAAAATGAAAACTGTTGGTCCGCGAAGGATTCCGTCAAGAACACGGAAAGGCAACCACGGAAAAGATACCACCCTGCCTGCCGCTGCGGAGGGGGGGCCTCCAGGCGACAGAAGGCTCAGCTCAACCGCACGATGACGGGAGCCCGGGCTGTAAGACGGGCAAAGCACCTGGACCCTCTCCAAAGACGACACGCGGGGCCTGACGGCCAGGGGGCGAGGGGACCCAGGTCTCTCTCACGGGGCTCTTGCTTTTTCAGTCCTCACCCAAGGACACTGACGTTGCGTTTAGAGAGGAGCAGGGCGAGATCACCTGGCTGCCTCCCATACATGTGCCCCAACCTGGGGTGGAACCCGCGACCTTCAGGTTCGTGCGGAGACACTCCGGCTACCTGGGCAGCTGCCAGGCCAGGGCTCACGGCAGCTCTTTCGTGGAGTCAACCGACAGCGCGCCCAGCAACGTCCAGCCACCCGGTCATCCCACAGGCTTGGGTGACGTGGCAGGGGGTGCTGGTGCCCGCCCCATGCCCTCCTGGCTGCACCCCTGGCCAGGAGACCCCGCACTAAAGCCGCGTGGCCAGTGTGCCCGCAGGTGCCATGTCGGGGTTGACGGGAGGCGGGGGCCCTGCTCCACGGAGCTCGCGGTGACCACAGGGCGACAGGTGGGGCTCCAAATTGAGCTCCTGCCTGGACACCCCATGGGGGTCCCAGGTCTGATGGCCACTTGTTAGGGTTGTTGACTCCCCAGAGCAGCAGGCTGACAACAGGGTGAGGGGCAGACTGGTCTGGGAAACGGATCCAGCTCTTTGCCCCGCTGCCCCCACCCAACCCATGGCCTGGAGCAGGTGCCCACCCGGGGGGTGGGGTGGCCATGGGTGCACGGGTGCAGCAGCTGAAAGGTGCTCGTCCTCTGAGACTTTGGGGGGCACATGGGAACCACGCATCAGCCCAAAGGATCTAATCCTGGGACCTCAGGGCGGTAAACACACCCCGACTTTCCGAGGCCCAAGGACCCCAACAGGTGGCCCGGAAAAAGCGCTGGCTGCACAACTGGGCAGGAGCCCCGGAGCCCCCCTAACAAGGAGGAACTTGGTGTCTGGGGCCCGTTACCCTGCATTTCTGCCTCTGGGCTGACTGGCCTGCAGGTGGGGGTGGGCAACCACCTGTGCAGGTCAGGATGTGGGGACCTCGGGCCAGCCCGCAGCCCAGGGGACCTCGGGGCTCCACGGGGGGCAGGGGCTGGCACTCCTCCCGGGGCATCTCGAAGCCGTGTGAAGAGAAAGACGCCGCTGCAGAAGCTAAGCCCTTGGTCCCAACCCCAAGAGGCAGCAGCCAGGAACACAACTGGGACCCCGAAAGCTGACTGGATGCCCCCGACCCCCCGCCCCCCGCCCACGAGGCGGCCACTCACCACCCTCCAGGCCTCCGTGCTGCCGTGGGAACTGCACGGCCAGGCAGAGCTGCAGCGCCAGCTGCGTCTTTCCCGCCGAGCTGCGGCCGGCCAGCTCGGTGATGCCGTCCAGGGGCAGCCCGCCGCCCAGGAGCCCGTCCAGCACCGGGCAGCCCAGGCTCAGGCGCTGGTGCTGCTCGGGGAAGCGGTCCCTCTGCTGGAGCAGGTCGAGGGCTGGGGGGACACAGAGTCAGGTGCAGGTCAGGCCCGGTTCCCTGGTCCCTGCACTGGGCCCAAGGGGGCTGGGGGCAGGGCGGTGGCCGCAGGGAGGAGCCCAGCAGGTCCCTCCGGCCAGGAGCCCTCCCAGCCCTGCCTAAAGGCCCCCTCACTCCTGCTGCCTGTGCCCTCAGCCACGGCCCTTCTGTGGCCCAAGAACTGACCCTGGAGCGAGGACCCTCCCCTGGTGCCACCACCGTGCCCCACAGCTGCTCCTCAGGGGAGGCTGAGCCCACGGCCCGCAGCCAGGAGCTGAGCAGTGGTAACAGGGAAGAGGACCACCCCCTCTCCGAGCCCTGGGCCACGGGCTGCGCACACCTGTCCTGCCCACCTGTGAACATGCTGCTTCCCTGCAGGTGTAGGGAGACTGTCCTCAGCAAGTGCTGCACATCAGGGCCAGAGAGGCCGGTCCATCTCTGCAGGTCAGGTCCAGAAAAATGCAAAACCTCCTTTGCAGACTTCAGTTTGGCTACAGTTATAGAAACAAGTTACAGAAGGAGGTCAGACGACTGGAACTCGAGACTCCAACGCTGGGGGCCCTCGGGCAGGAGCCAGATCCCGCTGCCCCCCGAGCTGAGGACACCCTCGCTGATGACTGCAGGCCCAGCAGGGACGGGCGGGGGAGGCCATGCCCCTTCTGCAGCCCCGACGCTGACGCACCAAAACCAAGCACCACGGCCACCACCGAGTTCCCGCCAGGACACCTTTCTCACGACCTGCACCGGTGGCACCTGGGGCTGAGCCTGGGAACCCCCTACGGGAGGGGGTGCAGGAAGGAAAGCTGCCCCAACCCCCACCAATGTCCACGGCGGAGAAGGAGACCAGTGGGTGCTGGAGTGTCCGTGGGCCCCGTGGGCCAGGTGGGGAGAATTTCAGGATAATGTGCCTGAAGGGTCTGGTCACCTGGTAGGAGGGGACTAAATTAACTTCGGGCTTGAATGAAAAAGAGTGAGAGCCCTGGCGGGGTGGCTCAGGGGTCCCAAGCACCGAAACATTTCAGGTTTGATCCGGGCCTGGAGGGGCGGCAACCCACGGAGAGTTTCCTCTCACTCAATGTTTCTTTCTCTCTCAAATCAATAAACGTAGCCTCGGGTGAGGACTAAATAAGCACAAGAGCGAGAAACGCACTGAAAGTCTACCTAGCCAATCAGGAGGCAAAAAGAGAAAACAAGATAGAAACAGGACAAGCAGCTCAGCACAAGGGAGTTAAACCCGGAGTTAGCAGGAACCACCCGTCTGAAACACAGACACCCCGACGCTCCCGGTAAAAGACAAACGGGGGTCAGGCTGGATGAGAGGAAGACAGAGCCCCTGTTACGTACTCTGAAAAGCAAGTCATGGCCGGGGAGCAGGACAAGAGCCTGCCCCACACAGGACTTGATCACGTGCTCTAGCTGGGCCTCAGGGTCCCTGCTGAGTGATCTCCCAGCGACCCCGCGTGGGAGCATCCCCGATGGAGACCAGAGGAGCAGGAGGTGGAAGGGGTCCCAGGACGCGGTGGGGAGGGTTGGGGTGCACGCCCAGAAGACAGGTGGGCGCGCTGTCCTCCTCCTGAGCGTTTGGGGAAGAGCCCCGGGTGCCGCCAGCCCCCCAGGAGGGGTGAGACCAGGGAGAGCACAGGAGGCACAGTGTGTGAGGAGGGGCCGCTAGTCACTTTGGGGGAAAAAGCGGAAGGTAGCACCTGCCGCCCCCCGGTTCCGTGGTTGCCCCGTCTCCATGCACGGCCCTGTCCCCATGCATGGCCTCTGTCCCCATGCACGGCCCTGACCGCCGCATGGCCCAGGTGTGTGGCAGCGTGGGTGCCAGCCTGCCCTCGTAGGTGGGGAGCCTGAGTATCTGCTGCCACCTGTCCCCAGACCTGGTCCTGAGCTCGGCCTTCAGGGGCCTGGAGGGAAACTCCAAACTGTTCAAGACTCACGAAGCGAATGTTACTTTGACAAAGATAAAATTAACTTTTTAAAAGTACTGAGAAGCCTGCCACCCGCGTTCCAGCTTTGGTGCCCCGTTCCCCTGGGGCCTCCTGGGAGGAGGAAGTGGAGTGGCGGGACCGGGGCAGACGGGCCACCGTGGCACTGGTTACAGAAGGGACACGTACAGGGGTGGGTAAAAGCAGGTGTACAGCTGTCACACAGGCAAATTCTACAATAATTCCGAGTGACACAAGAGGCCCAACTCTCAACCGTAAACCTGCTCTGAGCACCTGCACACACATCCGTCCCCTCTACGGGAAAGCCAGTAAGTGTACCTTTCTTTGCCGCAGCAACGATCCTGGGGTGCAGGTCCAAGTGATCCAAATCCATGTCTGCAGGGGGTCGACACGGGTGAACAGCTTCCCGGGACACGGACTCTAACGCACACGCTGTCCACTCAGGCGGCGGGGGTGGTGAGCCTGCAGGGGCGGCGGCCGGGTGTGCGACAGGGGTCCCCCCACGGCAGCCACACCTGTCAGAGCTGCTGTTGGGCTCAGTCCACGCACTGAAGGCCTGGGGGGAACCTGCGTTTGGCCACCTGCACCCCGCCATCCTGTCCTGCCCATGTGCCCAGGACGTCACAGAGGAGCAGGTGCCCCCCTGCCGGCAGGCGCAGACCAGAGCTCGCTGGCTGAGTGTGTTTTGCATCCTCCACTTTAATTTCCCCTCAGTGGGTTTCCACGGGGAACCTGGGAAGAGCTCAGGATCTTGCGGGATGCTGGGGGTGATCAGGAGCTCCACGACCCCCCCCCCGAGAACCAGGCAGGCTGTCTGGCCGCCTCCCACCGACGGTGCGGGTGACAGGGGCCCCGCCTGCCACACACTCAGCCCAGGGGCACCCAGGAGCCCGGCTGCGAGTCGCTCTTTCCTCGTGAACCCCCCAAACAGCAGGGTGCGTGGGGACCGCGTGGCCAGCGCCACTCAGGCCGAAGCGGGCGCCACGGTCTGGCAGCAGGGCCGGGCTCTGGCGGGCTCGCAGGGTCCCAATACCCGCCCTGCGGACGGCGACGCGGTGCCAGTGCCGCGGGGACCCGGACTGGTCGGTTCGTGAAGCTTGAAGAACCAGGTCGCACGCACGCGTAGCCCAGCCCGGGAGGTACAGCGCCCGCCCCGGCAGGGTGGCCCGGGGCCGAGTGAGTTGGGGGCCCGACACCTGGGAGGCCGCTGCGTTGGGGGTGGGGCGCCCCGGCGTCCAGCCAGGTGGTTCCGGACCCGCTGGCCCCGCGTTCCGCCTGGAGCCGCGGACAGGGGCGGCGGGGCGGCGGCCCGGCAGCGCTGACTACAAACGCCGAGGTCCCCCTGCTCCCCCAGGACTGCACATCGGGGCGCAGGCGGCGCCACTGCGGGAGGGGCCCGAGCGCAACCCGGGTCTGACCGCGGCCCGTGCTGAGCGACGCCCGGCAGCTGCCCTGGGTGCCGGACCCCGCGCCGGGCGCCGGGCGGAGCCTCGGCCGCCCCGACTCCAGCCTCCCCCGCTCACGAGCCCCGCCGCGCCGGCCTTGGATCCCTCCCACCGCAAGGACCCCGCTGGGGTCGCCGCCCCGCCGCCCCCGCGTCTGGCCTTGACCCCCGCCGCCCGAGACCCCGGCCCCCGGCTGGACAGCAGCTCCCACCTCGCGCCCCTTGCAGGATTCGCGCCGTCCCGCCTCGCAGCCTCCTCGCCCAATCAGCGCCAGGCGCCCCGCGCCGGGTACACCAATCAGAAAGGAAGCAGTGGCCACGTCAGAGTCGAAATGGCCAATCCAAAGTCTTAATAGCCTTGACAGAGGCGGAGCGTGCCCGGGTGGGTCCTCACTGCCGATTGGTGACTGGCCGCAGGGTGGCAGGGGAGGTGCCCTGGCGCTGATTGGAGAGCGCGGCGACGGGGCGTATCCTGGACTTCTATTGGTCTGTACTCCGGGACGAAGACGCCGATTGGGTGCGATCGCTGTCAGCCGCAGGGAGGGGCGGGGCGGGGCGGGGCGGGGCGGGGCTTCTGCCGGGGCGAGGGCCGAAGGCCGAAGGCCGAGTGCGGGCGGTGCGGGAGCGCGGCGGCGGCGTCATGTCCTCCCAGGTTGCTGCCCGCCGCGACGCCAAGAAGCTGGTGCGCTCGCCCAGCGGCCTGCGCATGGTGCCTGAGCAGCGCGCCTTCGGCAGCCCGTTCGACCTGGAGGAGCCGCCGTGGGTCCCGGACAAGGAGGTAGGTCACGGCCGCTCGCCAGCCCCGGGTCCGCGCCTGGACGCCCCGAAGTCGCGTCTTCACCCAGGACCCCGGTCCGCACCCCGAACCCCACTCCGCAGCCCGGATCTCCGTCCTCACCCCGAACCCCATCCGCACCCCGGACCTCCGTCTTCACCCAGGACCCCCATCCGCACCCCGAACCCCATCCGCACTCCCGATCTCTGTCTTCGCCCAGGACCCCCGTCCACACCCCGAACCGCATCCGCACCCCCGATCTCCGTCTTCACCCAGGACCCCCGCCCGCACCCCGGACCCCCGCCCGCACCCCGAACCCCATCTGCACGCTCAAACGCGCCGCGTGCCCGCCCCGACGCCGCTCCCCTGCTCCCCGCGGCCCTCCGGGCGGCCCCTGGGCTCTGCCGGCCGCGCGCGCCGCCCCTCCCTGCCTTCTGCCTGGTTCCCTCTCTCCGGGCGCCCAGTCTCCCCCGCCCGCCAAGTTTCGGCCCTTCGCACCTCCCTCCCTCCCAGCACGTCCGGGGCTCTGCGCACCTGAGGGTCGTGTGCGAGCTGCGGGTGGGACAATGGACACCAGGTGCTGTCCCCTCCCCGGCAGCGCAGCCCGAGTCGTTTCTAGTGCGGCCTTCGCTGCGGGGCCTCTCGCGCCGCAGCCCCAGGTGGGGCGCAGAGGGCGCGGTGCTGGGGCGCTGCGCCCGCCCGGGGCGGCTGGAGCGCGTGGCGGGTGGGGGCGGCTCCTTCTGAAGGCCCTTCGGTGCCCGCCCGGGGCTCGGACTCCCCGCCCATCTGCCCGGAATCCTCTGCTCGCCCGAAGCCGCGCAGAAGGAAGGTCCTGTAAATAAACCAGCGTGTCCGGAAGACACGCAAGT
Source organism: Noctilio leporinus (assembly GCA_004026585.1). Lineage (NCBI taxonomy): Eukaryota > Metazoa > Chordata > Mammalia > Chiroptera > Noctilionidae > Noctilio > Noctilio leporinus. The sequence continues at coordinate 94,135 of PVIW01003460.1, read as the reverse complement.
GCCGTGACTCTCCGAAGTTAAATGTGCGGGGCGCCACCTCTCCGGAGCGCAGCGCGCGCGAGGGCAGTTGCGCGCCGCCCGAGGGCTCCCGGCCAGCCGCGTCGCCCGTGGCTGCCCCCGTTTCCCCGGTCGTGCCCCTCACCCCTTCCGCCTGGCGCGCCCGCTTCTGCTGTTGGCGTCCAGGAGGCTGTGCTTGTGGCTGGTAGCTTTGTTTGTCACCGCCCGTGAGTGACACCGTCAGCGCCACCCCGTCAGAGGGCCCCCGTCGTGTAGCTGAGGCCAGGTGCCCAGGGCAGGGGCACCAAGTCTGGGGCTTTTAAAGCTGCGGCGGGTGCAGTGGGGCCCCTGGGGGGCAGGGCGGAGGCCGGCCCCTCCCCCGCTGGCTGCCCGCTGCCCCTCGCTGGCACTCAGCAGGTGGCACTCCCCGGGGGAGAGTTGAGGCCAGCGCGCGGGAGGCTGGCAGTCGCTCAGCCCCCTGGGGTGACGGTGGGCAGAGGCTGGTTGGGGAGCGCCAGGCCGCGGCTTCCTGGGGTCCTTGTCACCCTGCTGTGCCCTGTCATTCCTGCCCCTGGCACTTGTGCTCTGAACTCACAGAAGTACCTTTCCTTGTGTGGCCTCCCTGGTTCTGCTGGCGAAGAATAATGGAAGCGGAAAATGGCAGACGTGACTCTGTTCTGTGTTTGTGTCCCAGGGTGCAGCTTTGGGGGGGGGCAGGGCAGAGGTCACCATCAGGACCCCAAAATAGTACAAAGTGATGAGGGAGGAGGTGGGAGAAATTGCAGGTGGTGACCAAGTGGTCGCTCCCACTGTGGGGAGGGGCCAGGACCTCAGAGGGGCAGCCCCAGGGGTGTCCTGCAGGCCAGGCCAGCGAGTGTGAGCAGCTCCCCACTCCCCCCAGGGAGCCCCCCTAGACCAGTGTCTCTAACAGGTCGGGTGCTCTCCCGCCCTCCCTCCGGCCACACGGGTTCCCTGAAGCAGTTTCCCCGCAGGCCCCAGCTCCACCTTCAGTGGCCGGTGGGCCCATCCCCACCCATCCCCGCTGGGCCTTCCGGTGCTGTGGCTGTGGGGCCTGGGGGCGCGCGGGGTGGGTGGGGGGGTGTCTGGAGCCCTGTCCCGGCAGGCAGCGGTCTGAAAACTCTAGCAAAATTCTTTGTTGGGTTGAAATTCTTGTGTGGTGCCCCCCAAGTTCCATCCCCACGTCTGAAGGGTGGCGGTGCCCTCCGGAGAGCAGGACGTGGGGCGGGTGCTGCCCGCTGGCCTCCCACTTGCGCCCGCGGTGCCCAGCTGGACTCGGCCGCACTCTCTCCCCAGTGTTGGGGGACGTGGTGGGCAGGGAGGTGCGGCTGGGAGAAGCAGGTGTTTGCGGTGGTGTGGACCCCGGGGGTGGGATGTGGCAGGAGGCGCACAGGTCAGTGTCCCTGCCATGTGTCAGCCTTGCGGGGCGTTGGAGGCGGCCATGCCACGAGGTGCCTGGCCCTGTGCCAGGTCGTGTGCTTGGGCCCTTAGGGACATCCCTTCAAGTGCTGGGAATTGGCAGGTGTGTTGCGTGAGCCAGTAGTGAACCCGCAGGGTAACGGAGTCCAGGGCTCCTGCTGCCCATCGCCCCTCAGCCAAAAGCAGAGAGGGATTGGGTGATAAGTGCGTTTTTCTTACTACACTTGGAGGCCAGGGTCCGAGGAGGTGGTGGCCTAGAACCCCAACGTCCTACTTCCCTACTTGCCTGTCACGTGGGAAGGGGGTCCTTTGCAGAACAGTAAAGGGGGTCTCAGATCACAGGTGAGTTCACGTTGTGAGGGGCCCCACAGTCCTCTTTGGCCAGGAGCTGAAGCTGTGAGGCCACAGCAGGGTCCCCATCAATGTGGTGGGTTCCACAGCCCCTGCCCTGCTCTGAGCCTGGACACACCTGCCCGCTGTGGAGAGCTGACCATGGTCAGCTGCTCACGTGCCCTCGGGGCTGGGCCACACCTGGTCTCCCTGAAGCAGCTTCCCCCAGCGGGGTCCCGGCCCCGACTCCCTGCACCAGCCCTGCCCTTTGCTGTGGGAGTCGGTGCTGGGTGGGGGTGCCGGGTGGGGCACCCAGTCCCCCACTGGGTCCTGGGGAGCTGTATTTCTGCCACCCCGGTGGGCCCATCAGTGACTGCTCCTGAGCCAAAGCTCACAGCAGATCTGGAAAGTCACACTTTTACTCTTTAAAAAGATTTGTCTTTCAATAAAGATCAGTCCATATATTTTAAAAAAACTATTTAGATGATTTTATTTATTATTTCCAGAGAGAGGGGAAGGGAGAGAGGCAGAGAAACATCCATGTATGGTTGCCTTGCACCTGCCTCCAGCCACAGACCTGGCTGGAGACCTGGTTTGCAACCTGGTTATGCGCCCTGGCTGGGAATCGAACCAGCGACCTTTGGGTTTGCAGGCTGGCGCCTTGTCCACTGAGACACCAGCCAGGGCTCATGACTTACCTTTCCGAGACAGCCAAGAAATGCTGAAGCGGGGTTGCGGGGGAGGCCAGCAGGGCTGGGGTGGGGGCTGTGACTGTCCTGGGTCACACTTGAGCCTCAGAGGGGTAGGCAGGCCCGGCCGAGGCCGGTGGGGGCTCTGGGAGGCCAGGGAGGCCCAGGCTCCGAGCCCACGTCCAGAAGAGCAGCCCGCGAGCTCGGAGGAAACCGGGGGCCGGTCACGGGGTCCCGCCGGGCTGGGTCGGTGCAGGCTGCGGGCTCCTGGCCGGGCGCGGCCCTGACGCCGCCGTCTCTTCCAGTGCCCGCGGTGCATGCAGTGCGACGCCAAGTTCGACTTTCTCACCAGGAAGGTGAGCCCATTCGGCGGCGGGCGGGCCCGACCCGGGAGCGCGTGGGGCCGGGCGCCGTGAGCTGCGGGGCGCTGGCCGCGTCGGTGCTCTGAGCACGGCGGGGGCGCGGCGCAGAGGTGGGGCGCGCGGGGTGCTGGCCGCCTCACTGCCCGCCCCCCCTCCCCCAGCACCACTGCCGCCGCTGCGGGAAGTGCTTCTGCGACAAGTGCTGCGGCCAGAAGGTGGCGCTGCCGCGCATGTGCTTCGTGGACCCCGTGCGGCAGTGCGCCGCGTGCGCCCGCGTGTCGCGCAGGGAGGCCGAGTTCTACGGCAAACAGCTCCGCGCGCTGCTGAGCGGTGGGTGCCGCGGGCGCGGGGGCCTGGCGGGTGGGCGCCCGCTGGGCTGTGGGGGCGCGGGCCCTGTGCCACCTCTCCCTGCAGCCAGCCGCTCCCCAGACACAGGCGGCCACAGACGTTGGTCTCACGCTGCTGGGCTTGGGCCACAGTAGCCGGGTGGCCATGGGGCAGGGACCTGGGGCTGCTGCGGCTCTGGCCACCACTCGCACAGGCCTCACGGGGTCCGGGGACCTGGGCAGCTGCCCCACAGTCCTGGCGGGACGGGAGGCACCTTCTCTCCAGGGCTCTTGGCCTGGAGGCTCCCACCGCGGAGGGCGGAGGGTCAGGGCCCGATCCCGGCCTGGGATGGCGTGAGGGACACGGCGACTGGCCGCTCCAAGGCCAGCGGATCTCCCGCCCGGTCGGTCCCGGAGCTCAGCGGCTGCCCCTCCCACGGCGCCTGGCAGGAAGGGTCCCTGGGGAAGGTGCTGGCTATGTGCTCACGCTGGTTTTTGTGCCCCAAGGAGCCACCTTCCTTGTCACTTTTGGGAACTCGGAGACAGCAGAAGCCATGGTCTGTCGTCTGTCCAGCAACCACAGGTAAGAGGTGGGATCTGCGTGGCGCCACCAGCTCGCCCGCGGGGCCTTCAGGTGCCTGTGCCTCGCCCTTCTGTTTGGACAGGCTGCTGCTTCTGGACGGGGACAGCCACCACGAGATCGAGGTCGCGCGCGTCTCCGCCGTGCAGCTCCTCGTGGAAGGCGCCCCGCCTGCGGGTGAGCACACCCGCCCCGACTGGACGGGAGCCCGGCGCCCGTCGACAGGGTCTTGGGGTGCCCACCTGTCCCCCTGTTTGGGCTGGGTCACCGCGTAGCTTCAGGACTCACCGGGTGAACAGAACGCCACGTGTTCTCCCAGGGGCCCTGGCACCCCGGGCCCCAAAAGGGGCCAGAAAGTAGCTGCTGGGCCCCCCAGCGCCCGCCGGGCACCTGTGCCAGCGGAGTTCCTGTCCCTGTCCGCGGCCAGCTGAGCCCAGTGGCATCTTTCTAACCTCTGAGCCCTGGAGGCCGCCCTCCGCTGGGAACCCAGGGGGCTCCCCCCGTCCGCTCCCTGGCGTCCTGCCTTCTGACGGCTCTTCCTGCTCTTCTCTCCCACCGCCCCCCTGACGAGACAGACACTCCCACCAGCCTCCCGGGGAGCCCGCCTGCCTCTGAAGGTCAGCCTCTTCCCAGCATGCCGCGCGCCCTGCACCCCTCTGCTTCTGCCCGCGGGTGGGGCAGCGTGCCAAGGGCCCCTGTACATGCTCGTCCACGTCTGTGGGCCAGTGGAAAGGCCCTGGGTGCAACGGGAACGAGGACGTCCAGCAGAGGAAACCTCGTGGCTGTTTCCTAGCGCAAGGGGCAGTGTCGCTGCTCCGCAGGTCTCGTTGGCACCGCTGTCCCTGCGCAGCGAAGCACGGGGTGTTGGGGAGCAGGGCGTGGGCGGCCCCTGCAGCACCTTCCCGCCCCAAGTTCGATGCGTTGGGAGGAGCTGGGGTCAGCCCCGCAGGCCCTAGGCCAGGGAGGTGGCCAGGTCCCCGCCCCCGCCAACCTCTGGGAGCCTCCGGTGTTTCCCCGGCGGGGATTCTGGGGCCACATCCCCTGCGGTGGTTTAGGGGGCACGGAGAGCCCTGCTTGGCTGGGAGTTTGCGTAGAATCTCACACCCTCACCACAGTGTCCCCGCGGGTGGGGCACAGGGACAGGGTCCTGAGCGGAAGGCAGGAGAGCGGCCTGCTGGCCCATCTGCCAGAGTAGCCGTGTTTGGCTTGGCCACCGGTGGCCTGTTGCAAAGATTGGAGCAGCCAGAGGACACAGGGCCACTGGGCCGTGAGCCATCGAAACCACTCGCAGGAGCGGGTGGGGCAGGGCAGGGGGTCCAGCACAGAGCCCACCAGGGACAAGCCCGACGCAGTGAGGATGTGCTGGCGCTTCAGGCCCTCCAGGCCCTGGGGGAGGCACCGGGCTGCGCCGGCCTCGGCAGGGGTGGTGGGGGGGGGCTCCCTCCGCTGGTCTGGCCCACAGGGGCTCTGCCCGCCGTCACCAAGTCCAGCGGTGGGGCCACTTCCCACGGGGCTTTCTTGCCACCCCCCTCGGACCCAGCAGGTGGTGGTCAGGGCAGGTGCTCCACTTGGTCGCCGGAGCAGCTGGCCCTGGCCGCGATGGGTGGTGTCCAGCAGACCCGTCCCCTGCGCAGCACCGTGAGGGAGCTGTCTGGGCTGGTGACCAGGCTGGTGGCACGTCTGCTTCTGTGGTGCTGGGCCCTGAGCGCAGGCTCAGGCCCCTTGCTGTGCGCCCGGGTCTCCATATGGTGGCTGTGACCACCTGGCCTCCGTCCAGGCTGGGGGCCGGTGGCAGGAACCCCATGCCCAGGAAGTGCAACCACAGTTCTCTTGGCTCGTGGTGGCCTGGTGTGATATGTTTGTCCTGGGGTCCCCAGGCCCGAGACCCCCTTTCCCATCCCGGGAGCTGGGGTGCTCCACCGAGATGCCCGGGAGCCCCCTGAGCACAGGCCTGGGCACCACACCGGCGGGTGGCCGCTGAACCTGCTTCCCTGTCCCTTGCCAGGAGGCAGTGCCCGGGCCACAGGCATGTCCCTGCAGTACTGGGCGCCGGGGTCGGAGGGTGTGGCCCAGCTGAAGCTGACGGCTGGTGAGGGCGCAGATGCCGGCCGGAGGCAGGCCATGGTGTGGCTGGCGGCCATGCACAAGGTACTGAGTGCCCGGGCACGTGGGCACTGGGCCTCCACCTACCCCAGGGCAGGCCCGGCCCCCGCCTGCTGGGGTGTGCACCCCAGCTCCAACCGGGCGCGCTTCTCCCTGGTGCCCCTGCAGGCTGTCAAGCTCCTGTACGAATCGCGGGACCAGTAACTGCCCGCGGGCCGGCGGCCGGGACTGGGGCGGCTCGGCCGGGAGGGCACCGCACGCCGCTGACGCTCACTCCCAGCAGCTCCCGCTTCGGACCGGCTGTTCTCACGGGGGCGAGGGGACCCCGCGACCCTACTGCTGAGCTGAGTTTCACCTCCTCGACGCCCTGTCCTTCCAAGTGCCAGGTTTACTGGCAGGTTCTGCCGTCTAACCCTCCCGCAGGGGCGTGTGGGGAGTGGCATCGGCGGTTGGCCCCGCGCTGCCCAGGCCCGACGCGTTCCCACAGCACTAACGAGGCTACGGACAGACCTCTTGACACGTCACTGTGGGGAAGCAGCCAGCTTCGTGTTTTGTATTTTTCACTTACTCTTTCACTTTATTAAAATAATTGTACAGCAGTTTGTACATAGAGCTTGATTAAAACCTATTTTGAGAATAAGGATCAGGCCTCGCCTCACTGTCTGGACCACGGACATTCCCGCATGGCTCCGCCCGCCCAGAACACAGGGGTCACGGCCGCAGCGGTGACAGCGGTTTGCTGTGCGTGTACACGCGTCAGCCGTGTACGGCGGCCCCACTGGGCGCTCCCTTCTGCCACCACCACCGTGTACAGTCAACGCCTGCAGGGCACCAGCTACAGCAGTGGCTCTGTCCACACACTGCTACATAAATTATAGACGATACATGGAAAATAAAGCCTAAGGTTCTGGATTTTAATGAGAGAAAACATTTGCGATAGCTTCTGGTAGTTCTGAAAGGTCTGGTCCAAAAATACGCCTGGGGTAGAAAAGCCTGTGCGCACAGACGACTCCGGGGAGGGGCGCCCGCCGCAACGTGCCTGGAAGGGGGCCAAGGTGACGCCCCCGGCTGCGGAGGCCGAGTCCCCCCTCGTGCCCCAAAGCTGCCCCTCCCGACGTGTGTGCGGGAGCCCCCACGCCCACGCCACCCCGAACGCCAGGCCTCAGGCGGAGTGGCCCGTGGGCCGCAGGGTCTGCCTGCGCGGTGAGCACACACCTGGGCAGCGAGAGGCTGCGGAGAAGGCAGCTGTGGGCGAAGGAGGGTCAGGGCTGCGCTGAGGCTCCTGACCGCAGGGTCCCCTGGGGAGGCCAGCCCAGCACCGCTGGCGGGAACAGAAAGTGGAGCCCCCGCACCAGGGCCACCCCTGGACAGGAGTTTCCTGAGGGCTCCTTGGGAGATGAAAGGAAGAAACCTGGGTGCAGAGGGGGACAGGCTGCGGGTTTTGGGACGTCTGGTCAGACAGCAGGGGTCCAGCGGGCCGTGGCCCCAGGGCAGCAGCCCCGCCTGTGCTGGGTGCGGGACCTGCAGGAGGAGGGCAGCCCTGGGCGCCCGTCTTCGTGGCAACCGACCAGGGGTCAGGGCGAGGCTTTATGAGCCACGGGCGGCTTGGAAAGCTGGGTGTTTATTCGGATTTACAGTAATTGGCAAAATGGCAAGTCCGGTCCTCTTGGAGACCACAGGGGAGGCAGGGCCTCACCGCGAGCCCGCGGGGTGTCATCGTGGGCACCGTCTGCTGCCGTGAGCACCGCGAAAGGCACTTCTAGCTCCCGCTTCCCGGCAGCGGCAGGGCCCGCACGTGGCTCCTTGGCGACGTCCGCCCGTGGGTGCCCTTGGAGGCTCAGGCCAGCGTTCGCTGCCGGGGTTTGATCCGAGGGTACAGCTGGAAGCCAGGGAGCGAGTGAGGGTAAGACTACGCAACGCCCAGGTGCCGGCCTCCCACGAGCCGCCCCCCACCCCAGACGGTGCACCCACCCCACCCAGTCACGCCCTTCCAGCACTGGGTGCCCCCCACGCCTACAGCACCCGTCACTGTCTGTGCCCCAGGCAGGTGCCTGGTGGGGCACAGCGTGTCTGCCGAGTGAAAGCGGCACCAGCCCTGCTGAGGCTGCTCAGCTGCAGGGCTGACGTGCTCGGACACAGCAGGTGCCCCTGCAGGCTGCACCTCCGCCCCCAGGAAGGAAATTTCTAGGCTTCAGAGCTGTGACGGGTGAGACTCAGCAGCCTGGGCCTAGGTGCTTGGGTCCCCCTAATGGGCCGCCTCTGCAAACACTCCATTTGCGGAGGGTGCAGAGGAGAGGAGGAGGGCAGCCCCCGTCCCAGGGTCCCCCTCGCCATGCCTGGCGCGCTGACTGTGGGCCACGCTGGGAGAGCGGCGGCAGCACTGAGGCCGGAAGAGCAGAGCACACTCACCCCCAGCAGGTTCCTGGGCACGTAGCCCTCCCGGTCCCCGAGCCGAGCCCACCACCACTCCGTCTCATTCTCGTCCTTGCGCCTCAGGATGGTGATGGCATCTCCCTCACGGAAGGACAGCTCGTCGCTGTTCTGGGCCTCGTAGTCCCACAGGGCGTGCACCACTCCCTTGTTCATCACCCCCAGCTTCTCCTGCACCCCTGGGACACGACAGCCAACGCTCAGGTCTCTGGGGGAACGGGCTGTCCAGAGCCCCACTGTGGGACCTGGCTGACATGCTGCTGCCCCTGGCCTGATGCCCAGCCTCCCCCACGCCCACCGGAGGGCGCTGGCACCGAGGCTCTGAGCCCAGAGGGGAAGGAACAGTGATGCAAAGGGTTTCTGGAGGTGAGACCAACAGCCCACATCGGAGCACGCTGGCCAGAGCCCGGAACCGGAAGGGGCACGACTGCTCCTGCTGGGCAGGCTGCACTCACACCTGCCCAGGGGCACTGGAGGGGCCCCAAGAAGGGCCAGGCATGCTGGTGACCCGGTGCCTTCCTCCTCCCGGTGCGGCAGCCGCTGTCCCCCAACACGGGCTGCCCCAGGCTGCAGAGCTGGCCCAGGTGGGCGTTACTTCCGGGGTCTAAGAGGGCTGGGCCCACAGGCCCCTGTCTGGTGTGGGCCGGGCAGCCTGCAGCAGCTCCTGGAAGGGCTGCCCGATGGCAGCAGCTTCTCGACAGCCTGGCGAGCCCCACTTGCCACAGGGGCCACCCAGGCCTGACCCTGCACCCCTTGACCCTGCCCCAGGCCCCAGGGCCTCCCTGCAGGAATGCAGTCCTGCCCGCCACCCGCACCCCAGCTCCTCGGCCAGAGATGCGGCCTCTGGACAGAGAGGGGCTCTCCTGACACGGATTTGCAGACACGTCTCAGGAAGGAGCCCAAGCACAGGTGACCTCCAGCTACTGGACACACCAGGACGCTTGGGCATCTCCCCGCCCGGCAGCAGCCCAGGACGGGGCGCCGGGGCCCACGTACCGTACAGGAACTGGGAGCACTGGACGTAGCCCTCCTCCATCTCCTCACACTTGTCTGCGGCCGTTTCCACGTCGCTGATGGTCGAGGCAAAGATGGCGGCGCCGCGCTCCACCAGCTGCTTGCAGAGCTGGACGCTGTTGCAGGAGGCGGCGCAGTGCAGGGGCGTCCTGCAGGGGCGGAGCGGGGGCTGCAGGGCTGCTGGAGGCGGCCAGGGCCCCCTGAGCCTCTTGCAGCCCCACCCTCCCCTGGGGAACCGACGGCCTCGTGTCAACCCGAGGGGCCTGGCGGAGCCTGAGGACCAGCCTGAGAAGCCCGTTTGCTGCACTACGGGGGGAGGGGCTTCCCTCTGCGGCCATGTGCCTTCCGGTGGCTGCGGTGGCGAAGGTGGCATGTGTTTTACAACGAAAGCCCAGGTGTCAGGCAGGCAGAGTGGAGCTGACAGCAGCTCCCGGGAGGCGGGACCCAGGGCCCACGCAGACGGCGCGCCAACCCCCGGGACCTGGCCCTGCACAGACTGGCACTGCTGGCAGCCAGGTTAACGTCGGTGCACGAGGAGCCTCCGCTGGGCCATCACCCCTCCCGAGACCAAGCGGTGGGTGGGGGGGGTGCTGAGAGGCACCGGAGGGCAGGCAGCACCCTGGTCCCCGCTGCTCCCACGCTCCGTGGCCTGGACCCTGTCCCCCTTCTGCACGGTGAGCGGGCTCACCAGCCGTCGCTGTCTGCGGCGTTCACGTTGACACCGAAGTCCAGCAGGAACCTCACAATGTGGTGGTGGCCGGCACAGACGGCGTTGTGCAGGGGCGTGATCCCTTCGTCGTTGGGCTTGCTGGGGTCTTCCACCTGGGACACAGGGTGTGTGAGCCCCACCCACGGGGGCGGGGGGGGGGCGCAGGGCGGCAGCCCCCTCAGCTCACCTCATAGATGATCCTCTGCACCAGGTCGAACTCGCCCTCCAGAGATGCGTCCAGGAGCAGCGCCAGGGGGCTGAAGCGGACGCGCAGGCCGCGGCCCGTGCGCTCCGAGTTAGGCTTCTTCAGGTTGGTCCGTTTGCTCTGCGAAGAGGAAACAGGCTTTGATTTAAAGGTGAACCCCCCGCAAGCCCAGCACGCGGACAAGGAGCAGCAGCAGGGGAGCAGGGGCCAGCTGGGGTACACCTGGGTTTTCGACCACGTCCACCCTGGAGAGGGCAGCTCCTTCCCGCCAGCTGTGAGGGACCCCCAACAACACTGCTCTGGTCCGTCAACGCGGGCCTCCCACCAGAGGCTCCGTCTAGAAGGTTCTCCTCCCTCGCTGCCTCCTCCCAGGTCCCTGGGCAGCTTCCCCTCCTGAGGAAAGCCTTCCGGGCCACTCACTGAGGGCAGGGACCGTCGGCCAGCCCCCTGCACCCAGCACTGGCTCCCGGTGCGCACAGGAGGGTCCTGCACAGGCACTGCTGGCCCTGGCGGAGGACCACACCCACCGTGGAGGCTGCAGGCCGGTGCGTGATCGGGGCAAGCGATGCGGGAACTTGCTCTTCCCCCGGGGACGGGGCCTCGGGGACCTGCTCCGTGGCCGGGGCTGTGGCCACATTGTTGTTGTTGTCCTCGGCAGGCTCGGCTGTTTGGTGGGTGGTCTGGGGACAGGTGAGCCCCTCTGGCTCAGGGGACGGGAGCTGGTTGTCATTGGCGTCCGAGGTGGGGGCAGGCTCAGCGGGGACAGGGACCGCGGGCTGGGCGGGGCTGGCCTCCCCCAGGTTCCCGTTGGCGCTGGCGTTCCCATTGTCCACATCGGCCAGCGCTCCTGTGAAGTCCTGCGAGGGGCTGGGCTGGTAGAAGGGGGCGCCCTCCATGCCGCCGGCCAGCGTGTTGAAGCGCTGGTACAGCAGCTTCTGGATGTTGGGCCCGCTGGGGCCCTCGGGCTCCGTGATGGAGCTGCGCTTCTTCAGGGGCCGGGGCGCGTTGGCCAGCTTCCTGCGCAGAGCCTCCAGGTCGGCGTCGCTCTGGTAGCGCAGCGGCGAGTGCACGATGGGCGTCAGCTTGGTGGGGCTGAGGGGCCGCGGCAGGCTCTCCACCGCGCCTGCGGGGCCGTCCCCGGGCGGGGCCGGGCTGTCCTGCTCCGGCTCTTTCTCAGCACCGTCTGCAGGCGGCGGGGGCTGCGACCCGTGAAGGAAGGGCAGCGGGGACGGGGACGTGGAGCCGGACGGTAGAACGGGTTTCCCGTACACTGGGGGAGACACAGGACGGAGACCTGAGCATCCTGTCACCATCCTCTCCAGGTTGCACGAGGGATGGTCCGCTGGGTGGGCCCTAATTTAGACCCTGAACTAGCCTTTCGTATCAAGAATCCCAGTGGCCTTTTTGGGGAGACGGAGAGTCTAACTCCGCAGTGCTTACATGCGGGATTCCAGAATCAGGGCCTCTCTAAATGAACTTTAAAAGGCTTTGGACCCAACTTCCCTGCCCCAAACACACCCTCCTTGTCCCACCACAGGGGAGAGTCACCTCTGAGCGTGCGCCGAGAAGGAGAGCGGTAAGAAGCCACCTGGGGGCCTGGGGACTCTAGAGGAGGGTCTGAGGGTCTCAGCCTCTCCCGGCACGGGCCAGGGCCTGGCCTCCAGGCTCCTAAGCATGGGGCGCCAGGCACCTGCAGGGATCCCTGAACTAGGAGTCTGGAAGCTGCGGCACGTGCCCAAGAAAGTCTGAGGACGCCCATCCCACACCCGTCAGGCAGGCCCTACCATCGGGTCAGAAGTGCCACTGACCTCGGGGGGCGTGGGGCTCTGCCCTGTGTCTGGCCCGCCTTCTAGAATGCCTGGCACTAGGCTGATTTCCCCTCACCCAAATCAGGGGTGGTCTCCCTTTCGGGCTCTGGCGGAGGCGCCCTCAGTAGCAGATACCCCCGCATTGCTGCCCTAGGGGTCTGGCTCAGCTGCGCTGGGTCCAGGCAGAGTCCCAGGGCGAGCTCCTGGGTCAGTTCGCACGTCACCACGAGGCAGCAGAAAGAGGACACCCCAAAGCCTCACTGCCCGCAGCTGGAGCTCCGGGTGCTGAGCGGTGACGTGCAGCCACGCAACACTCCGCACTGGTCTGTGTCCCATCCCACACGACACCTACGGCCACACCGGACCCAGGAGACAACTGTCACCCTGCAAAGCACGTGGCCCACAGGCTTCTGGCCCCACTGTACCTGCTTTGACTGACTTATTTGTGGTGCTGTGCGCCGCCGGCTGGTAATTCTTGGGTGGAGTGGCTTGCTGGAGGTACATGGAGTATATGGAACTTGAATTCACTGTCTGGGGTCCTTTCCGGGGAGACTGTGGCCTTGACCCTTTATCAGCCAGGAAGGGCCTGATGGCTACGGTCAGTGGCAGTTCGGGTTTGCCGTCTCCGGCCGGAAATGCCGGTGGCCCAGCTGGTGGGTATGTGGGGCTGGGCGGCACGGAAACCCTCTGCTGGATCTGCTGGGAGGAGCCTGGCTGGTGGGCGCTGCCCACAGTGGGCAGCGGGCCAGGTTTCTGCCGACTGGGGAGACCTGTGCTGGGCCTGGGCAAGCTGCCCTCCTTCCTCCTTTCCAGGGAGTTTGTTGACCCTGGGCCCACGGGCACAGGACTTGGGTACGTCCCATAGCTTGGAGGTGGCTGCTTGCTGACACCAGGGACGGGAGGTGGCATTTTGCTCATCTCGAGGCCCTAAATTTAGACATTGAGAAAAACACAATCACCCTTTGAACAGGTAAGCCTATTTCCATCCACAGTCACAGAGCACACAGGGGCTCCAACACAGTGGGGCTGTCGCCTGTCCCCCACAGGACAGCCCTGGTCAAAGGCCTTCACTCCGGCACAGCACGGGGTGCTTAGGGCCCATGAACTCCTTCCGACCGGGTGTAAGGTGGACACGAAGGAGCGTGATTTGCCACACGACACCTCCAGCCTTTGGTGGTGACCCGAGCAGGGAGGCGGTTGGAGCATGTCTGTCACAGGGTCACGACACAGGCCTACCAGCTTCTCCGTGGCTCCCAGCGCTGACAGGGGCAGAGGCTGGCTGGAGACGGTCCCCTGCTTGAGAGGCCCCTCCACGCTTGGGTCCTTCCAGTCCACGCCGGCCGGCTGCGTCGATTTCACAGTAGGGCTAACGTTCTGTTTTAACGTTGGCCAGTTTCCATCGTTGGCTGGAAGAGAACACAGAACTTAAGTAAGCCTTCTCTTGAGTCAGGTGAGCCAACATAAGAGGAGCCCTGTCAGGAAGGAAAGTCACTTTTGGGACGTGGCACCCTGACAGCGGCACCCCCCGGGCGACCACCCTTCTGGCTCAGCAGCTCACCCTCCGCGGCCCCACCAGCACCCGCTCTGCTCCCACCATGCACACAGCCGCGGCCAAGCCAGCGAGGGGCCAGGGGCCCGAGAAGCATCCTCAGCCTTCAAACCCACTACACCAACACTAACGAGTAGGACAAGCACCAGCACTCGCTCCCACACTCTACGAGTCCGTTTACACACAACCACGAAGACGTTCCTTTCAGCTGAGTAGCAGGTTTGATCTGTCTGCCTCCCAGGACGGAAGGAAAAGCCAACGTTAGCCTGTCCGAAATGTCTGTCCTGCGACAGCACGTGACCCCCAGGGCTGAGCCAGGTCCCGCTGATGGGAGTGGCGGCTGTCTTCTGCTGTCTTCCGCAGCGTGACCGACAGCCGGCCAAGCCTACGTTTCCAGGAAGAGCTGTGAAGCTACATGGACAGCGCGTTTTCCAAACTGAAAAAGGGTGCAGACCATGTGGTGCCCAGCCTGTCATAGCTGGTGGGCCCGTTGCTACGTGACTGGGGCTGAAGTGGTGAGCGCCTACCACCAGCCACAGGGGCGGAGAGAAATCTAAGGGGACTGTCTGGGCCCTGACAGGAAGAGCACCTCCTGGTCCCTGTCCCTCCTGCCAGCGCGGCAGGACGGCGTGCCTGCGGGAACTCTGCTCCCTGTGCAGCACAGGGGCCGATGCCTGGGAGCCGCAGGCTGGACAGCGGCTCTCACGAGTGCCCTGGGCATGGCCAGAGGCCACGGGCAAGCAGTACGAGCAGGGCGTCCGAGCACCTGGCCTGTCTGTCCTCTGCGAGCCCTGTGTCGCCTGCTGAGTCACCGCACTGCTGAAAGCCACCCAGGCTGCAGGCAGCCAGCCGCAAGGGCTCTGCTGACGCCGTCCAGGGTCCCAGTCCGACATCACCTTGCTTGGTGCGGCCCGTCAGCCTATTTGAGGCCAGAAACAAGAGGCTCACCATGTGCACCAAGGTGGAAACTCAGGTTGACAGAGACAGAGCCACCGCGGCCATGGGGTGGGCTTCCTGTGCCCTCCGTGAGGGTCGTACGCGTGTGGCAATCCAGAGGTTCCTGAAACCCCACATCAAATGGCGGTTTTACAGGAATTAGCCACAGAAGGATCAAGAAGGGACCAGGTATTTTCTTCAGGATGAGACCGGAGGTACAGGAGGAAGACTGCTTACTTTCATTATAAAGGGAAGATGTATCTTCAGGTACAGAGATACTTGTACTGAGGGTAAAATTAAAAGCCTCACAACAAATTCAGGGAATCATCTTAGTTGGGGAAAGGAAAACTGACGCAATCCTGCTGTGCCAGCGTGGCTCCCACCCTCGGTGAGACCCGGCGTGTGGCCCGGCCTAGGTCGCATCCTGCTGGCTGGGGGAAGCAGCAGAGTGTGCACGAGGCCCCTCTTTGAAGCCTGCACCCCACGAGCAGAGCCTTCTCAGTCTGCAAGAACGGAGGACAGCTGGTCAGCAGCGTGCAAGAGGGCCAGAGCTTCCCGCTGGGCCCCCAGCAACCCGCGGTTTGCCATGCGTGCTCGGAGCTGCAGTCAGGCCCAGCGTCCAGGCCCGACACCGCCCGTGAGCGGTCTCTCTAGAACTGCCATCCCATCCGAGGGATGCGGAGCCAGAAGAGCCAACAGCACGGGTGTGTCCCCACCACGACCGCGCTCCCCAGATCAACACAGGGGCCAAGATTCTGTCCCAGGGTCAGGGTGGCCCAGGCTTCCTTTGCTGTCACCTCACAGCACATGGGAACTTCCACAGGACACGCTCTCAGGAGCGGTAGGGGTGTCTCCTCCCTGCCCCGCAGAGAGGCAGCCCAGCACACATGCCCGGAGAAGGGGGATGCAGGGAGCATGCCGGCTCGGGGAGGGTTTACAATGAGGCCGCAGAGAAGCGCCGGGATGTGCTAACCTCCAGCTGTGGCCCAGAGGTCAACCTGCTCCCACACAGAGCCGTTCAGACAGAAGCAACAGCTCATGGGAGTGGACAGCAGCCAGAGGCTTGCACCACCAGTCAACCTGCACGCTGCCCAACTCGGCCAAGATCCGGGGCCGGGATGCCTCCTCCCTTTGGGTCAGAATGAGCCTGAGCCCCAGCGCAGCAGCAGCAGAGGTGAGGCTGCTGGGGCAGGTGCTCGGCAAGAGAACAAGAAGCCAACAGACAAGAGAACCACAGATCTACCCCCAGTCCTGACAAGTGCCCCGCTGCCCTCCGCCTGACCCAGGCCAGCTCACAGGACTGCCATCAACGGCGAAGGGATGATGTGGGGACACGGCAGCACTCACACCTGCACATCTGATGGGGAGTTAAGGGACTATGTCCACCTAGTCAAAAAGCAAGTCCTGCCCTGGCTGGTGACTCAGTGGATGAGGTACCAGCCTTCGAACCCAAGGGTCGCTGGTTCGATCCCCAGCCAGGGCACATGACCAGGTTGCAAGCCAGGTCTCCAGCCAGGTCCGCAGCTGGAGGCAGGTGAAAGGCAACCATACATGGGTGTCTCTCTCCCTCTCTGCCTCTCTCCCTTCCCCTCTCTCTGGAAATGATAAAAAAAATCTTCTAAAAAAACCAACAAAAACATAAAAACAAAAAACAAAAAAACCCCCGCATCTCTGAACACATCATTAAGACCAGCTGCCTCCCTTAAAGGAAGACCGTCTCCAGGGGGGACCGTCTCCAGGGGAACCTGCAGCTGGTGGCCGGGAAGCGGGCCCCACAGAGGCTCCATCAGGACAGCGATGCACCAGCAGCCACCCTGTGGGCTTCCACTTCCACGAGGACACGCTGAGCAGGGACAGGAGACTGACCGCTTTGCTCTGTCTAGGGGATGGTCACGGGGAGTGCAGCATTCCCAAAGGAGCCCAGAAGCCCACACCGTCTCGGGGGAGGCTGAGGAGCATGTGGGGACCCTGTCCAAGGACGCTGACCCACAGCTCCCTGTCCTGCTCACGTCCCAGAAGAGGGCCTGACACTTACCAGGTTTGGACCTTCCGTGGGCAGCCCCGGAAGCAACCATGAGAGACTGGGGCTTCACGGGGTCTCCTGGGGCTGAGTAGCTGCTGGCGCTGGGGACCTGGATGTAGGGCCCCACTGCAGCAACCCTGCCAGGGGTGCTCAGGGGTGACTGTGGTGATGACGCGCCATTCACACGACTCAGCTATAAGACGGGAAGAAGTGAGTTAGTATTTATTCTCTTAAGTCTAAGCTGCCCACTCACTACGCTATACAGAGGCAGCTCCGTCAGCCTGGAAGATGAGTGTCACAAGGGACAAGACTTTAGGAAGGGCTTGGACCCGCAGTCCTATGTGTGATGCTCTCTGGTCACATCTATTGTTTGGGGCTGCACACACATCAGGGCAGCTTTCTGGGACACCTCCACCAGGGAGCCCTCTCATTGGGGCCATGCTCTGCATCCCCAGAGGCAGCCTCGTGGACTCTGAGCCTGGCTCCGACCCTGCTCTGCCGCATGCTTGCTGTGCTGCTTTGAGCAAGTGACTTAACCTCTCTGAACCTCTGGGCCCATGTCTGTAATGACAGGTAAGGGCTATTGTGAGGCCTGCTGAGTGACAGGGCCTGGAACCAGGTGAGGCTCTGACCAGTGCCCTGGAGGTGGCAGTGTGGCAGTGCTGTTGGTGCTCAGCAAGGACACCCAGCCAGCACCGGTGACCCAGCTTAAATGGCAGAGTGGGATCCAGCCCTGAGCTGCTACCCCAGAGCCCAAGCTCCCAGCGGAGGAGGGACAGCCCTGCACACAGGTGGAGGGCGGGGGACCTCGGACAGCGGGAAGCCAGCGCCGGGAGAAGGGTCCTCCGCTGCTGCGCTCGCGACTTAGGGATGATGTTCGTGCCACTGTCTGGGCGGGCGGGGGCGATGCTGCTCCAGCGGAGTCCGGTCTGGGGTGACCTGTCGGCGGCAGCTGAGCTCACGGATGCGCTTTCCCACGTACCTGGATTCGCTTCCCGTAGAGACGCTCGCGCAGCTCGCTGATGCGCTTGTCCATCATGGCCACCTCCATGTTGCGCTTGTTTAAAAGCTCCTTCTGCTGCTGCAGCTTTGAATTCTGTTCCTGGTTGAGCTGGTTACGAATCTACAAGATAGAAAACACCCCTTAACAAATACCATATGATCTCACCCATTACGGGACAATAATGAGCAAAACTAACAACAAGCAAAACAGAACCAAGTATATGAATACAAGGAATAGGCCTTCAGTGGTCAGGGGGAACGGGGATGGGGGGAGGGGGGAGGTAGAGGCAAAGAAGGGGAGCAGCTTAGACAAGAACCTAGTATAAAGGAACCATGGACATGGACAACAGGGGGGATTGACTTTGGGGGGAATGGGTGGGTGGGGAGGGGGACAGAGGGGAGCAAAAAGGGGATGGATGTAATACAACAACAATAAAATAAAAAAAAATAAAAAAAAGAAAAGAAAAGAAAGAAAACACCCCTTATGGTTTGCACTGGTTAGTCAAATTCTCACCACGAGGGAAACTTCTGAAAAAGGAAAACCAGCGGTTATACGTGTTCACACGCACTGTAGCTCTGTTAAGTATTTCCGGGTGTGGCTCAGACGAAGCCAGAGCACGTTCCGTACGGAACCAAGAGAGCAAACACCTAAAACTTAGCATGTCCCCTGCTAAGCACACGGGCTGGTGGGCACCCATGACGACAGGGACCAAGGCCCCAGGAATGCACTCTAGTGACAGCGTCCTGCACATGTCCCCTAGGGGCCGAACGAAGGACAGGGGTCTGCTTCACCCCACACAGTCCACCGAACGTGGCACCTCCCTGTGGAGGCGACGGGAGGTGCACAAAATGGCCGAGGTGGCATCCTGGACACCCCGGGCTTCTACAGTCACCAGCAGCACCTAGACAACGGCCGGGGCGGGCAAGGGGCCGCTCCTTGGGGCACACGGGCTCCCCAGGCAGAGGGGATGTGCGTTTAACCTAGACCACAGTCACCAGCTGCAAATAAACACATGTGAGCACAGTACGTTCATCACACCTCACCAACAAAATCCTTAAAAAGCTTCCACTTCTAACAACTGCTTAAAAGGGTAAGTGGTAAATTCTCGTATTTCTATGCACTGATGTGATTCTTCTCTCCACAACTCAGTATTCTCATTTCGTGAACCGACATGTGCCTCCTGCCACGTGCTGCGAACTGAAACCTGCTGCTGGTCTGCAAGAGCAGCTGTTGGGCGGCGACCCCTGAGACAGGGCCCGGGAGGCTCCACGGAGGGGAGGCCTGTGTCCTCCAGGAACGCAGGGGTGGACGCGCGCAGCCTTGGCGTGCTCGGTGGTGGGGCCTTCGGGAGGTAACCTGGCTGAGAGGAGGTAGTGAGGCTGGGATCCCACGATGGGGCTCTTCTGCTAAGCGCCTTCCTAAGACGAGGAGACCAGAGCTACCAGGACTCGGCAAGAAGGTGCCGTCCACCCTCCGGGAAGCAGAGCCACCCCGACTCCACGGCAGGAACCGAACCAGCCAGCACCCTGACCGGGACTTCCAGCCCCTGGAACGGGAGACCGAAGGGTCGCGGCTGCGGCCCTGGCCGGCAGTGCTGGCAGCAGCTCCTGCCGACTGAGTCAACGGTTTGTAACCAGCACCTCGCTCCTCCAAACAGCTCACACGGACACGGTAACTGTCGTCTCAAGCTAAGGTCTTCACTAGTTCGTTAAACTTTGCGTTGCATCTCTGTACGGGAAATGCTGAGGAAAGAAGCCAGTCACAGAGAACGACACACTGCGTGAACCTGAGCCTCGGAAACGTCCAGGACAGCACGTCCACAGACAGAAAGGCTGGTGGCCGCTTAGGGCCGGCGGGAGGGCCTTCCAAGGGGGCGGCTGGGAGATGTGGGCTTTATTTGGGGGTGATGAAGATATTCAAAACTTGTCGTGGTAGATGGGGAACTCCTGTCAACGTGCTAA
Source organism: Noctilio leporinus (assembly GCA_004026585.1). Taxonomy (NCBI): domain Eukaryota; kingdom Metazoa; phylum Chordata; class Mammalia; order Chiroptera; family Noctilionidae; genus Noctilio; species Noctilio leporinus. Next base: position 74,673 of record PVIW01003460.1, on the reverse strand, counting down.
AAACCACCGAATCACACATCACACGGGTAAACGGCAGGGTACGTGAAGTACACCTGGAAGCTATTCAGAAGTTCCTTCGTACTGAGTATTTTGTGCCCCTGCCTGTCCCCAGCACGAGGCCCCGCGTGCACAGGGCAGCGCCAAGGCCGGGCCGGGCTGAGTTACCTGCAGCTCCTGGTACAGGCGCTTCAGCTCCACAGTGGCCGGACCCGCCAGCTTGCCGTTGTAGGGCTGGAACCCGTTCAGCTTGCCCTTCTTCAGGTCCTCCAGCTGCTGGCTGAGCTGGTCAACCCTCAGGATTGCCGTCTGTACTTCCTGCTTCTTCTCCTGGAACATGGCGCTGAATCGCTCTATCTCGGCAGCTGTAATTACCACCATGAAAGAAAACAACGTGACTCCCCTGGAATTCTTCCTTTTCCATGCGGTTTCACTTCTGGGGGTGATATCCTCTTCACATCTAAACACCTAATTTCATGGGGCGCTGCCCAGGGCCAGCCCGGGAGCGAGACCGTGACACGCAGCCTTGGAGACCCGGCACACAGTCCACTGCGCTCTGAGCGACTCCTTTCACCAGGGCAGGGCCCACCGTGCTCACTGCACCCAGAGAGCCAGGCTGTGGCATCAGGCAGGCACTAACTGGGTTAATAAACCAACAAAGACATTCAACAAAAATAAAAAGGGAGAATTTGTATGGGTTGTATTAATACGCAGGTAAAAGTTAAGCTGTTTAATGAATTACAATAGACCTCACAGCGGGGTGAGCCCAGCCACAGCTCTTCCTGCTGCACCGCTGGGGCCTGAGACCACCTGCAGGCCGGCATCACCAGCAGGCACAGGGCCAGCTGCAGGGCCCTTTCCGCACCAGATCCCAGCTGGCCTGCCACTGGAAAGCGTGTGGAAGGTACGATGGACAACGGTACGTACACAGGTTGCCGTTCATAATTTTGCTGTAGTCCACTTGTCCCCTCATGGCCCGAATTTTCTTCAGCTTATTTTCCTGGGCCTCCACTCGCTCCTTCAGTTTCTGGAGCTTCTCATTCTCAGAAAGAGAGGGCTGCTGACGGCGCTCCTGCTGCTTCAGGAAATGCAGGCGCTGCTCCTGACCAGAGGGAAAGGGGCACTTTGAGAACGATAGTGGACAGTGTCCTTTAGACAGGGGAGCCCTGGGCGGCTTCCGCGCCACCAGCCGGCTCCACGGGAAAGAGACGCTGCAGGAGTCCTGCGCGCCCAGACCCCGCCACGCAGGCGTGACTGTGCGAGAGGAGGTGCAGAGGGGAGGCCGGGATTCTTACAGGTGAGCTTTTCTCTGCACCCTGGTCTGAACCCCCACCCCTGTGAGTGCTCCTGCGGGAACCGCGCGTGGAGGGAGGGCCTCGGCTTCACGCCCACCCCTCAGGCCTGTCCATGAAGTCCCAGCCGGTTCCTGCGGCTGCAGAGCGGCTTCTGCGGGCCCCTGTTTAACCTGGAGGAAATGGGCACAGACCAGCAGGGCATTGTCTGCTGAAAAGGGAGAAGGTGGTCAGCAAGGGGATAAAGCTCCCCTGCTAGGTGATATCCAACAGCCCAGCCACATCTGGTTCCTTTAGGATTAGCTTCTTCAAAATACAGTTCTTGTCTGACGGTCACGGGACCTTTTACAGTCAAACAAGAACAGGACAATCCTACAGTAAAAACACATGCAATGCCCTTCAACAGTTTTCTCTATTAACATGAACGCAAACCTTCAGGATAGCAGTTCACGCCAAATCCTCACAGTCCCATGTGCACACATAAAACACGCCCGTGTTAGCAGGCCTCACAGGCAGCCCCGACGGAGGGCACAGGCACAGTCAGTGGGAACTTGTTGGTCACACCACTGAAAATACCTCAGAATTTGCTTAACAGTAATACTCTTGGATCAGTATTTGGAAAGGAAATAAAAGGATTTAGAAAGTATAATTGCATAATACTACATACATTTCATCTTAGAAATCTTAATGGGATGAAAAACCTTCCAACTAAACTTCTAATTAAAAAAAAAAAAGATTTTATTTATTTCTAGAGAGAGGAAGGGAAGGAGAGGGAGAGAAGAAACACGTGCAAGAGAAACATGGATCAGTTGCCTCCCACACACCCCAGCCGGGGGGTGACCCAGGCCTGCGCCCTGACTGGGCACTCAATCCACGAAGCCACCCCAGCCAGGGCTGACTTTTATTCTTATAAATCCAGGAAACTTCATAAGATAACTTTAAAAAACAAGTGCAACTTAACCTATTACATGAAAGTGGGTAACAATGAATTACACAGGCATTCAAAAAACAAAAGAAAGTTGGGTTGGCCACTTTGTTACAAGAAAAGCTATAGATTTCACTCATGTGGAATTTGAAAAAGCAACACGCACATGACAGGAAGAGAGACACGCAGGTGCAGAGAACAGGCTGAGGGTGCCAGGGTAAGGGGTGGGGGCGGGGAGGGGACAAGGGGGAGGAGCCCGAGGGGCAGTTACAGGACAGTCACAGGGCGTCAAGCCCAGCACAGGGGCGGTCAGTGACGCTGCGGAAGCTCCGTCTCACCACTCTGCTGCTCACCTGAGGTGAACGTAATGTTGTAGGCCAACTGCAACTGAACAACACAAGAGAAAGGAAAACACCTCTCCAGAGAGAAAGCAGTAACAGCCTGGGCAGTAATGGCGGCACGTTCTCTTACAGCAGCTTCAGGACACAAGGCCGTGACAACACGGTCACTTCCGGAAGGCACGGATGGTGGGTGGGTCTGAGTTTTTAGTTTCAGTGCGTGGCCAGGCCATCATTCAGGAAAACTCTAACCCTGCTGTCAGAGCGTCAACAACCGGCGCAGAGCTCACCCACGTGGTGCGTGCCAGCTGCGCCCCCACCGCACTAACCAGGCGAGTCCTCGCCAGCGGCACTGAAGGGAGCCCTGCGACCAAGTGTCACTGGCTGGGGGCCACAACCAGCGCCTTCAGTGTGGTCTGGAGGGCCTGGCCCACCAGCTGAGAGCACCGGAGGGATCGTGCTTTCCCTGCCTCTTCCATCCGCGCCAGGGCAAGGCCGAGCACGCCTGGGCGCGTGCAGACCACGGGGGACACCTCCTCCCCGCCCTCCTTCAGGACGTGGCAGCACGTTGTTCACTCTCACAGAGGAGGTGACGCAGACAGGGTGCTCAGACTTCATGGCAGGATCCTACTGACCAGTGTCACCCAAAATCCCCCCACCTAAAGCAACAGCTGAGGGACACACCACCTGACCAGCTCCCCGCTCTGCTGTCAGACTCACCTTGGCAACCAGCATCTGCTGCTGATTCTCGATCTGCTGCTGCTGCCTGGCCGCCATATCCTGCAGCTCCGACAGGGTCAGCTCCACGCGTGGATGCGCGACCTGCAGGGAGAGCGCACTCAGGCCTGGCCCCCTCCCCAGCGCCAGCCGCCCACAGACAGGTCCAAAGCAGGCTCCCCGGGCCGAGGGCGGCCGGCTGAGGAGAGTGGCGTCCCGCACGCCAAGGTTGTGGGTGTGACAGGGCACAGACAGCACCAACCAATGGGAACAACACAGCAACGCGTTGTCTTCTCTCTCCCCCACGTCCTCTCTCCAAAATAAATTTTAAAAATACAAGAAAATAAATAGGATCCCTAGAAGTCAGGAGAGTGCAGATTAGTCTGTTTTCTCGTCAGAACTTGGCTAAGTGCTGAGATTCTGTGGAGCGTGAACACCAGTGTTGCTCATGGACCAGGCGCCACCCGAGGCCCCAGCAGCCGACGTGGGCTGAGGCGACGCTCAGAGGCCTGGCAGGTGAGCACCCAGGTGTCCAACCTTTACGGGTGCACAAATCTCAGCACAAATGTGACATCGCTCCACCTGGTCTTGAGAAACTACACACACACAAGATGATAAAATATAAATTCCTCGCCAGAAAGACACACCTATGACCCACACCGCGGCCTGAGCCGGGACTGACGGAACGTACTGGGGACGAACGCAGCAGGCGCAGTGGGAACCAACGGACTGAAAGCAGGTCCCGTGCTCTGCTGAGGGGAATGAAAATGAAGCGTCTTCGTTGTGCGTATCTTCTGCTCTGTACTGAGCTACGTCCTTCCCGCTTGTGAACTTAAGGGAGCCTCACGCTAACACCATCAGGAGGTGCGACTGAATCCCCTTCCACAGGGAGAAAATGCTCACAGGGAAGTTGGGAGGGAGGCAAAGAGGGAGAGGAACATCCATGTATAGTTGCCTTTCACCTGCCTCCAGCTACGGACCTGACTGGAGACCTGGTTTGCAACCTGGTTATGTGCCCTGGCTGGGAATCGAACCAGCGACCTTTGGGTTCGCAGGCTGGTGCCCTATCCACCAGGTCCGTAGCTGGAGGCAGGTGAAAGGCAACTATACATGGATGTCTCTCTCCCTTCCCCTCTTTCTAAAAAAATAATGAAATAAAATCTTTAAAAACAAACAAACAAAAAAATGGTCCACTGTCAATCATTTCACATGGGCCAACTTAACAGGAAAGGATTAATCTTCCCCCACCTTAAAATACATTAAAGCTAAAGGTAAGTTGATTCTAGCACACAGTAATAAAGAAATATAATGAAAAGAGGAATGAGAACTCTAGGTAACTATTTTTGGACGATTATGAAAAATGACAAGAGACTGATATCCCTGCCTGGCAGTACCGAGGGCTTCCTGGAGGAAGGCGGCAGGCTGAGGAGGCCCACCTCCATTGCTTGTGCTAGTCCAGAGGATGGCGGGCAACAAATGCCCGGTGCCATCTCTGACTTTCTCACAACAATTTCATAGAGGTTGATGCAAACAAATTAAAAAGAACTATTTTTAAACCCTCAGCTCTGACCGCTTTTCATTACAGAAATTTCTATACTTGGGCAACAACACTGTCCTCGTGTAAAATGTTTCTTGCACGATTCCTTTAGAGAACGATCAGTCTGTTGGCTAATCATTTGTCTTATGATGCCACCATCTGAAGCGACAGCTCTTTTAAACTGTGGTGTGTAGGGAACGGGTGCCTGTTAGGCTTCTGGCTCAGGGACTCGGAACATTCCTGTTCAGGCCTCTTGGCCAACCTGCCCCTCAGAGGGTCCAATGCACAGCGGGGGCTCTGCCATGCCCTGCACCCACCCCACACAGGCTCCTGCCCCCCAGACCCTCCCACACCAGCACCACAGGGTCTTACTAGAATGCAGCTAAGCCTGTCTTTCTCCTGCTCAGTCCCCACACAGGTAAGCCCAGGCTCTCGCACAGCAAAGGCCCATGTGCTGCCAGCCCCCCCCCTCGCCCCTCCTCCCGTCCCCAGCCTTCCCTGCTCCGCTGTCCACAGCACACCACCCTCCGCTGCCGGAGCCCAGGCTCTCACTCTGCGCGGCCCCCACTGCAGTGAAGTCCACAGACCCTGTCCTGTGGTTCAGGGGCTCCCGCCACTGCCACACTTGTCACGGCTGCTGCCATGGAGCTGCTGACACACTCAGCTCCCCGCACCTCTTTCAAGTAGCTGCCGCCAAACACCTGGCTCTCATCATGTCTCAGTGTCTCACGTAAAAATAAACTGGGTAGAATTGTTTTTAAAAGAATAAAGGGAGAGCTTCTAAGCTAGGTGGTAGTCACCTTAGTGTAAAGTTAAGTCTCTAAACTATGTTTTACACATCCTTTGGTGTGTATGTATATGTCACACAGAAAGAAATGAAGAATTAGATCAAACAAATAGCAGGTGCCATATCTTGTAATTTAATCACTACAAGATAGTTGTTTAAAGTGTAACTGTTTGGTTTTTTTAAATCCTCACCCAAGGATATGTTTTCATTGATTTTAGAGAGAAAGGAAGGAAGAGAGAGCAAAAAACACTGACGTGAGAGAGAGATTCATCAGTTGCCTCCCGCATGCACCCTGACCGGAGATGGAACCAGCAACATCTTGGTGCATGGGGATGACATGCCAACCAGCAGGGCTGCCAGGCCGGACTGGTAACTAGATTTTACAAGTATAACCAGACACCCAAGTATAATGTTATTTCAAAAGTGATAAACATCCCTAAAACAAAACTATGACCAAAAAGTTAGGATAAAATCTAACTGGGCTTACATAATATTCTAGAACATTAAATCATTCTTTTTCCTCTCTTTAAGGTTATAAATTTTCAAGTTTATAAAGCATTTCTATTTGCCTATTTAGCAAACAAAACAGTAGATGGAAATGGTATCAAGATACATCATAAACGTGCAGGCTTATCTTTACCACATGAAACCGTAAAGTGGAGCGTGTGAATCTTATCACACTCCGGAGCTGGAAGCTGTCATGGCCCACGGATGACTAAGCCTGTCAGGCGTCTGGGATGAAGACCCGCCCTGTCCCTGCAGAGGTGCCGCCGTGCGCCGTTCACCCTGTGAGTGGGGTGACTGAAGTCCACCCCTACCAGCTCCGTTCACTGCACCGCACACGCCCCCACACCCAGGCAGGCGGCTGGGTGACCAGGCGGGAGTGACAAGCAGGAAACAGGGCTGTCCGGGAACCGGCGGCGGCGGAGGGAACCCGCCTTACGCCCCCTGCGTGCTACAAAAGCCCTAGGAGCCGCTCTTTCCAACAGCACAGCCCACCAGACACGGAACAACACTCCTAGACAAACACCATCAAGGCTAAAACATAAAAACCTACTTCTGAAAGAATCACCAAACTAACGCAACAGTAAGGAAGCTGCTGGGGCCAGAAACGGGAGGCAGCAGCTCTGGGCCCTGAGGGTCACCCCCTGAACCCTGGTCCCGCCGAGCTGCAGGAGCCTGGCGTTAGGAAAGGAAGACAAAGAGCACTCCAGGGTGGGGAGTTCAACAGGAGAGATCCACATCCATCCCAGTGACAAACACCCCACCCGGAAGAAGTGGGTGGCAGACCCATCACAATCTGCATGGAGAGCAGGCAACTGCCCCTGGAATCTGTACCCACCAGACAGCCCTCACGCAGGCCTCACAACCCACTAGCAGACCACAGACAGCTGTCCTGCGTGCACAGTCACTGACCAAAGCACTGCAAACCTCCCAGGAAATGCCACCTGTTATCCGGGACTCAAAAATACTCCAAGATCACCCTGGCTGGTGGCATAGTGGATTAGCCCTGGCCTGCGAACCCAAAGGTCGCTGGTTCGATTCCCAGCCAGGGCACATAACCAAGTTACAAGCCAGGTCTCCAGGCAGGTCCATAGCTGAAAGGCAACCATACGTTGATGTCTCCTCCCTCTCTGCTTCTCTCCCTTCTCCTCTCTCTGGAGATGATAAATAAAACCTTTAAAAAATGTTTATAGTCAGGGTACATAATAACCAGGTCTCCAGCCAGGTCTGTAGCTGGAGGCAGGTGAAAGGCAACCACACATGGATGTTTCTCTCCCCCTGTGCCTCTCTCCCTTCCCCTCTCTCTAAAAATAATAAGATCTTTTTAAAATTAAAAAAAAAAAAAATACAAGCAGCTTTAAATATCAGGAAAGGGTAATCAAAAAAAGGTGGAAAAGAGCCAAGTATAATTTCTCAAATTAAAAGTTTTAGACAGACAAAAAAAAGTTTTAGACAGGAGGAAATGGGAGTGGGGGCAGGGGGAGGTGGACGGGGGTGGGGGTAGAAGGAGACGGGGGGGGA
>PVIW01003460.1:0-66955 GCA_004026585.1 Noctilio leporinus | reverse complement strand
ATAACTGACATAAACGCACACATCTGAAGTGTACGACTTGACACTTTCACACCGTGAAGATGATGGAGATCCACAACGCCGTTACCCTCCCACTGCCCTGGGCTCCCCTGCAATCCCTTCGCCCACACCCGTCTGCACCCCTTCCCGCTCCCAGGGCCCAGGCCACCCTTGGTCTGGGCTCTGCTCCCAGGATTAACAGACACTTTGACTTCTGGGTAATGGAGCCAGCACCACAAGTGAGATCCCACCGTTCCACAGCACACGTCGGTCGGTGGTTTATGCCTTTTCGATGCTCAGTGACACTTCCCTGGACGGACAGCCCAGAGGTGGTCTGTGCATTGGCCCCCTAAGAGGCAGCGGAGCACCCCGAGACCGGGCACCATGGCCGGACCGCTGGGCACTCAGGCACATGCTGTGACCCATCTCTTGAATTCAGACGTTCTAACAGGTAACAGTGGTTCCTCGCGAGGGTTTTGATTGGTACTTCCCTAAACACTGATATTAAATATCTTCCCATGTGCTTACTTGACTTTCTTCTATTTTCTTTGGTGAACCATCTATTCAAATTGTTATTTTCTCTCAAAATTGGGTTGTTTATTTTCTTATTATTCAGTTTCAGAGTTCTTTATATATTCTGGACACAGTCCTTTTTCAGGTATAGAATTTTCAAGTTATTCTCTCCCAGACTGTGTCTTGCCTTTTCATAATAAATAATATCCTTCTGGCTTTAAAAGCAAAATTCATTTCTCATGGTTCTGGAGGCTGGGCAGTCTGCGATCGGGCACTGGCATGGCAGGGTTCTGAGGAGGACCCTCATTGTGGCCTGCAGAGGGCTTCTTGCTCATCATACATGTGCCCTCACATGACTATGAAGAGTGAGAAGTCCCATAAACAGCAGTTTGCAAGCCCGAGAACCAGGAGGACCAACAGCCCAAATCCCTGTGCAGGTCCAAAGGCGGGAGGGGACCAAGGCCCTGGCTTAAGGCCGTCAGGCAGGGTAAATGGTCTCTTACTCAGCCCCCGGCGCTACTCAGGTCTCAGCGGACGGAAAGACACCTACCCACACTGGCACAGAGAGGCCTCACCCGGACCACTTCATAATGAATAACACTGAAGGCTCATGACCACACCGCCAAACAACAGAGCTGAAGACAGAGCTCACTGAGTGGAAGACTCACCTTGAGAAACCATCTAGCACACAGTACAAAGAATCGAAGAAGTAAAAGGACGAAAAAGAAATCAAGAGACAAGGAGAGTAAAATGAAAGCTGTAACATGTTCCCCCGAGTTGGAGAAGAAAACAGGAAGCAACGGAAGGCCACCTGTGGAAATGACAGGATTTTCCAGAGCTGTTGACAGAGACCAACCCTCAGAGTCAGGCAATTCCACGATTCCCAATGGGAGAAAGTAGAAGAAATCCATACCTCATTCTGCTCAAAGTGGAGACTTAACCCAATTTCATTAAATAACAAAACTGCACTAGAGGGCAGGAGCAGGGTTTTCAACAGCAGGTAACACAGAACCCTGAAGCGGAGCAGCAAGAGCGCCGTTAGGAAGCACCCCTGGGGGTGACGAGCCTCAAGCCAGACACAGGGAGACTGGACAGAGCGCCCAGTACGTCACAGAATCTCAAAAGGCTGGGAGCTGATGCCACACCGTGACACTGGGAAGGGCAAGGAGGGAGGGCACGTCACCGGGCAGGGCACTGGACATCGCCGGGCCTGGCTGGCTTGGTCCTGGAGCCTAGGAGCCTCTTCTTCGGACGCCTCCATGTCGTCTGGCCTGGGAGGAGACCGGCGCAGGCAAGTCCCGCTACCGTGTGGGAACAGGGTGAGCGACCATGTCAGTAGTAAACGTCTCCAGGGTTATGTTCCCCGTTATGGTCAAAAGCTGGAGCACAGGCGGGGAGAGGACAGTCCTTTCACTAAATGGTGCCGGGATGGCCAGGTACCCGCGAGCAACAGAACGAATTTGGACTCGCCTTCACCCCCCACACAAAGGTAACTCAACATGGATCATAGGCCTCCGTGTCAGAGCTACAGTGCAAGGCTCTTAGAAGACCACAGGAAGCAGGGTCAGCCGACCTGGCAGCTCAGCCGATGTACAGGGTGACAGCAGAAGGTGACTCGGGTTTTGGCTGGTTGGCCGAGGACACAGGACAAAGCGCTTCCGGGACATCTAAGTGAGGTGGTGCGGCCCGACGGCTCTGCACAGAGGCCTGGCAGGGCTGGCCCCGGGCTGCCCCAGGACTTCTGTTTGGGAAGGTTCCCACCATTCTCAGAACCATCCAGAGCAGTTCTGCACCCAAACTGTGTGTGCAAACCATCTGGGTGTGTGAAATGCCCGCAGACTCCTCCGGGAGTCCGGAGCTTGGTACATTCTAGGCAGAGGCTGCTACACGTGCGACACGGGCCACCCCCTGCAGAAACCCTGGACACGGGGCCTCCAACGAGCCTCCCTGGTGACAGTGCTTCACATGTCTTGTCACCGTGCGCTGCTGGAGGAACTAAGGTGTCCTACATGGCAGCCCTGGGAGAGGACTCTGGGAGCCTGTGCCTCCTTTCCCTCGACTTCACCCCACGTGCCTTTTCCTTTGCTGACCCGGCCCTGTGTCCTCGCTGCCCCGAGGATGACCAATCCTCAGTCCTGTGAGCCCTCCTGGTAAATCGGTGACGCCTGAGGTCCTGGATACCCCAACACAAGGCAGACACAGTGGGAATTCGTCAATTTTTCTTTACGGCATAAAGTCAGACCAGTTCTTCAAAACCCTGCCGGACAAATAAGTGTTAAATGCCTCATGATGTGTGCATCTGGCCTGGGGTCCCAACCCCAGAAGGGAAGGGGAGTCCTAGGGACAGAGCCCCAGACCCACCCCAGACTTCCGCAGGGGCCTGGGCCTTCCCTCCCAGGCGCTGGACCCCCTGACCTGCAGCTTTCAGAGAGCGGGGCTCCCCCAGCCTCCCCCACAGCAGCGGCTCACAGCGTGGGTCTCAGCCGCCCAGCCCACACCCGCTCCTGCTGTCCACCCACGAGGTGGCGCGGTCCCATGTCCCATCACACTATGGCCAGGGTAGGCACCAAACCATTTTTGGAGAAAGGTGCTGGTAATATCTTATGAGCTTTAAAATGATGCCAAAAAGTGCTTTCTGACAATGAAATGCTTTACAAAGGGAATGCATTCTCAGGCTTTAAAGGCAGGTGTGCATGCCATAAAACATGCTGACATCCCTGACACACGCCTCCAGCCCGGGGCTGCAGCCTGGGACGAGCCCTCTAGCCTCCTCTAATGACGCGTAGCATGAGGGGTACGCACACGCTTAACTCTGGTTTCAGTTTTGTTGATCTTGCCAGTAAATGCAGTCTCCATGTTAACAAGACACAACTTCATGGGGAAGAAGAGACAGGCTCTCACATCAGAACTTCAGAGTTCCATGACTCACAGCCCGGAGACCTGCCGACAGGCTCACCCCCCACAAGACCTGCTCCATGTCTTCACCTCACCCTCCCTGAAGTCCAGGGCACGAGAAACCTTGTAACTCAAAAGAATCTTCCAAACTCAGCAGACATGTGAGCGGAATGCTGTGCTAAGCGGCTGGGGTTCCCAGGCCTGGCGGGGCAGCGCAGCCCACAGGAGTATTCCAACCAGCTGGCCCGAAGTCCTACCAATGGGGGCTGGGCCTTTCCCAGCAGGTCAGCCCCGCACAACCCCCAGGGGCTGTGGCCTGGAGCGGGCACGCATACGGTGGCAGAGGCGAGAGGAGGATTCGAGGAATGACCTCGAGAAACTGGAGAGCAAGAGGGTTCACAACCTTGACACCAGCCCTGGCTCGCTAAGGGGCACAAGCGGCAAGGCCACTGGACCCCCAGAGCAGGAGGGTCGTCTAGCATGCCACTTGGCTTTGCAGCACACAGCTGCACTATCTAAAATACCAAGACTATTACATGGCTCACAGTGTACAACCAACCTGCAGACAGAGTACAAGGGCTGAACTGTGGCTGGATAACAGTCCAGAGCCCGACCAAGGCAACACAGAAGCACAGCAGGAAGAGCGGGTGGGCAGGGGTGTTTAACACCCTCACCTTACAGGGAGGAAGATCCAGACATATGATTAAAAGGTGACAGAACAGCCCTGGCTGGTGTAGCTCAGTGGATGAAGCACCACTGCAAACAAGAAGGTCACCAGTTCGATTCCCAGTCAGGGCACAGGCCTAGGTTGCGGGCCAGGTCCCCAGCTGGGGGCGTGTGAGAGGCAGCCACACATGGATGTTTCTCTCCCTCTTTCTCTCTCCCTTCAACTCTTTAAAAAAATTAAACAAAACCTTTAGAAAAAGAAATAAAACGGACAGAACACAGAAACAGATATTTAAATTGATCGTGTAAAGTCACAAAGGTCCCCAATAAAGTAACTAAGACAGCAACTCAACAACGGGAAGTTGGAAAGGGAGAGGCAATGTAACTTGGTCAAACTTATCTGGTCCGAAAGTTCTGGAGCCAGTCCCGAAGCCAGCCGTCCACACCCCAGGCCCATGCTCCTCCCAGTGTCTGGCTGGGCCACGCATTGCCCTCAGGAAGCTGCTCCCCCAAGATCACGTACTGAGTTTGTGGCAGAGCCAGAAAAAGAAACTAATTTTCTAGCTTTAACATTATTGGGAAAGGTTATCCCTGAAGTTTCCAGGAACAACCACGTCGACCGTTCCCTGCCTGCTCACCCTTCAGCACTCAGCAGCCCTGAGAGCCCCGCACCTCCTCGCCTGCCCCAGCCCTACGCAGGGGACAACATCATTAACCCACTAGCCAGGTGTCTTTCAAAACCTGACAGCAAAGTCAAGACATCAACACTGAGACGCAACGCCCGTCCGCCTACTTAGCCGAGACTGAGGAGAAAAGTAACCATATGTTGATGTCTTTCTCCCTTTCTTCCTCCCTCCCTTCCCCTCTCTCTAAAAAATAATAAATAAAATCTTAAAAAAAAACACCCTGAAATCAATTCGTACTTGTAAAACGCATTGTAAAAATTTCAATGTAATTCACTGTTGCTTACCCCGTTTTCAGTACGTTTCTCTCCAGGTACATTGATTACATTTCTCTGGGTTCTTTGCTCTTGGATCTGACGGCCACCTAGAGAAACGAGAGGAGCAAACTTGCTGAAAGACACAGAAAAGCAACGTTCTGCCCTGCTTCCACTTACTCAGGTATTTATTGAACACAAGTATAGAACACCAGGATGAACAACTCAAGACTTAGTACAGCTGGAAAATGTTTTACAATTAATCTCTGTATACAGTTGTTTAAATAAAGCTTCTTCATGTAACATTCTATTTCAGAATCTTGAGATTGACTTATATCAACAAGTTTCTAACACTCAAAAATGCTCAAAGTGGTACATTTTACGTTCTGTGTACTTTACCACATGAAGCTTGTGTTAAAATTTTTAAAGGGTGTTCACGTGCTGTAGACTAAACTAGGCCTTAGATCCATGCACAGACTGATCTCACCAGCAGGGCTGCACCTGAGATGGGATGCCACCTCGGTCAGGGTAGCTTTAGGAATTCTCAGTTCCGTAAAAATCAAAACAATCTGTGCTCACTTCAGCAGCACATGTACTAAAATTGGAACGATACAGAGAAGAGTTGCATGGCCCCTGTGCAAGGATGACACACAAATTTATGAAGCGTTCCATATTAAAAAATTAAATAAACAAAACCATTTTTTAAAAAGGGCTTCACATTTAAACTAGGGAAATTCTCTGCAGTCCTGCGTGTGCTGGCACCAAGTCACTGGGTGCACCTGAAGCTGCCAGCATGACCGTCACCAGGGGCCGGCTCCTGTCCTCACGCCTCCCCAGCGTCACCTGCTGCCATCCTGACAACGCGCACCCGAGCCCGCTTTCTTACCCACAATGTATGACTTCAAAGGATCATGAACCTGATGTTAGAAAAAAGACAGAAAAACATTTTTTCTGTGTCCTCCCTATTACTTTGAAAAATTCTGAAAAAATATACAAGGAACTACTGCTTCCCCTTAAACTGCACGTTCTCAGAGAGAGGGGTAGCGGTGCCCCCTGGACACAGGTTGGTTCATGGGAGATAAAAACATCTTACTGGCCCTGGCTGGTCGCTCAGTGGATAAGGCGCTGGCCTGTGAACCCAAAGGTCGCTGGTTCGACTTCCAGCCAGGGCACATACCCAGGTTGCAAGCCAGGTCTCCAGCCAGGTCCTTAGCTGGAGGCAGGTGAAAGGCAACCATCATGGATGTCTCTCTCCCTCTCTGCCTCCCTCCCTTCCCGTCTCTCTAAAAATAATGAATAAAATCTTAAAAAAAAAATCTTACTGTGTGTCTAAAGTGAAGACATATATACGAGTAGTACATAAACAGATATCCAGTGAACTGACAGTAGAAGATAGGGGGACAAGGACAGAATTCCAATTAAAGGGTCCCTGGGGAGGGCGATAATGAAAATAGGCAACCGATGGATGTTTCTCTTGCACATCAGTACTTGCCTCTCTCTCTGCTCCCTCCTTTCCTGTAAGTAAATAAAATCTTTTTAAACAAAGCATATGCATAAGCACAGGCAGAGGAGTGGCCGGGGCAGAGCACCACAGGTGGGGGCAGGCTCTGAGGGCACAGGAGAACGGCTGGTATGGAAGGCTGAGGGACAAGGACCACCATGAGGACCACCTATCAAGGCGGTACCATCAGTAAATCAACAAGTGCCGGCGAGGGTGTGGAGAAAAGGACCCCCGTATATTGTGAGTGTGAGTGTGTAAAACAGTATGGAGGTTCCTCAACAAACTAAAGATGGAGTTGCCTTATGACCCAGCGATTCCACTCTGGGTATTTATACAAAGAAATCCAAAACACTAATTCGAAACAATATAAGCACCCCTACATTCATTGCAGCGTTATTTATAACAGGAGGCAAACTATGTGCCTACCAGTGAGTGAGCAGATAAAGAAACTGTGGTACGTGTGTACAGTAGAATGTTAGCCATGTAAAAAAATGAAGTCTTATCATGTGCAAAAGCATGGATGAAACTAGAGGATATTATGCTAAGTTACAGAAAAACAAATACCATATGATGTCACTTGTATGCGGAATCTAAAGAACAGAATAAATAAACTACAACCAAAATGAAAACACAAACAGATTCTCAGGCACAGAACAATCTGAAGGTCGCCAGCTTCGGGGAGGGGGCTGGGTGAGGAAAAGAAGGGGAGTTAGGTAGCACAAGTGACCAGCCACAGTCAGTCAGGCACAGGGAAGAGTCAACAGTGCCGTAAGAACGATGCATGATTCCGGGGGCACTAGAACTATCGGAGGAGGGTCGCTTCGTAATGATACACTTTCACTACAACTCCTGACAGCTCTCGTAAGTGACCCTAACACTTCGAAGGTTACAAAGTGAGATAAAGAGCCCCTCTCCCCAGCACAGGACATTGCGTGTTGCGTCGTCATACATGATACCGATAAGGTGAGACTCCTGGTGCGCAGCTGGGGAAGGGGTGAAGGCAGAGCTCTGCAGAGCTCGGGTAGAGAGCGAAACTAAACGCCTAGCACAGAGCAGCACTTAGGGTCCGCCAGCGAGTCCTTGGCAGGAGGACCCGGTGCAGAGGCACAGGGGATGAAGAGCCGGACCTGGAGGCCTGGTCTCCTGACCCAGACGGCTAGCGGCACAAAGCCAGAGCGACCGCGCTGTGAGCACAGCACTGTCACAGGACTGACAGCAGTGAGGAGGACCCTAAAGCAGAGGAGGAACTCATCCTGGGGGCAAAACATCCTTTCATATAAAATACAAACAAGTAGGGATCACCTGCATAAAGAAATCTTTTTACAGGATATCCACCGTTTATTTTTTTAAAGACCAGAAGTAAGGCACATTCACTGTTCAACAGCCTCTCCACTGTGCAGTGTATATGCTCTCAGAAGAAAACAGAGTCCCTTTTTTTGGTTTAAATTTTAATTCAAAAGAGGCAGTATATTCCCATGGTTCAAAATGCACAAGGAACAAGCACACGCACAGTAAGTGGTCTTGCCTCCCAGCGGCCAGTTTCCCAGCACCCACAGGCCCGCCAGCCGTGCAGAGCTGATGTGGCCGCACAGAAGGCTTCCCGTGGTGCTGATGCACAGTGTGTCCGGGGGAAGTTGTAGGGAGCACACAGGGCAGCCCCGTTGGACAGACCAGAGTTTCAGCAGCAGCCCCAGCAGGTGCCGAGGTTGCCTTGACAGAACTGCTCCGTGAGGAGCACGTCCAGCGGACACCCCCACGGCCTCCCGTGCCGGGCTGTTGCTGTTCTAATCTGCGCATGGAAGGTGGGCCGAATACCCTTGTTTTGTCAGGCGTGAGGCTGACCAGCTTTCCCTGCATCCTACGGCCACAGACAGATCCTTTCCTGCGAACTGCACGTTTGTGCATGCTGCTCTTTTTTGTTTTATTGTTTTGGGGTTTTTTTGGTGTATGTGTATGTGTGTGTGTGTATCTACTTCCAGGTCCCCTTGACACAGGGACCGCGGTACTGGCTGTTCACTTGCTCCGGAGCTCGGGTCAGCGCCGAGACAGACGTCCCGGGTGAGGAAGCACCGTCTCCCGCAGGGCAGCACCAGGACTCCGACAGGCTCTGGCAACTGTGATGAGCCCCGGGCAAGTGCCGAGCGCTGAAACATTTTTTTTCTCAGCAAAATGCGACGAGACAGGGTCTGGTGAGTGCTGAGGCCAACAAGTGCCGAGGCGTGGCTGCCTGTGTAAGAGACACCAGCCCTTTGCTAAAGAGCTACAGATGTTTCCCAGCTTACGACTTGCTTTGATTAGCCGAGGGTGGTTACTGACATGCAGTTTTTGTGTGTTTTCTTTAAATTTCAGTTTGTCTTGTCTTTGATGGTTTAGTGTTATATTTAGAAAGGTCTTGTTCACCACAAAAAAAATATAATAATTGCCCAGAATTCTTCTAATGCTTCCATGGTCTTACTACTAATTTTCTTTCTTTACTGATTTTAGAGAGAACGGGAGAGAGATCAACCTGGTGCGCCACTTACTGATGCACCGTTGGCTGGGTCTTGCGTGCGCCCTGACTGGGGATCGAACCTGCAACCTTGGCGCTGCAGGACGCTGCGCTGACCAACTGAGCTGCCCGGACAGGGGAGCTGTCCGGGAGCTGTATTTATTCTTAAAATCTAGATGCTTGATCCAGCTGGTATTTATCAAAAGCAACTCTTTAGGCGCAGGTGCCCTCCTCCGTGCCGAGTGAGTTACCAGACAGACTGACGTCCTGAGGAGGGAGCAAGGCCGGCGCCCAAGTGGGGAGACCACTGCTGGCCGCAGTGACGTGAGCCACCAACTCCTCCAGCGCAGGGCGAGGGAGAGGCAGCGTCAGGGATGGAACCGGCAGTGCTCACCTACCCTGCTCGCTGCTCTCGGCCGGGGAGTCCTCATGTCGAAGAAAGAACTTCACCTCTTCCCTTCGTGGTCCCCACTTCTGTAGATGGTCATACATCATATGCTCAAAGGGTATGGGGCGCTCTAGAAAGAAAACACGTTTCATTTCTCTCAGAAACAAACACATCCTAACAAAAGTAAAAAAATAAATAAATTTAAATAAATATACACATGTATTAGAACTCAAAATACGACAAGTGTGACTTTCAACTTTAAGGGAATAAAATAGCAGGCCTATGCATGGGAAGTAACTTAGTAACAATAAACACAAGGAGGGAACATAACAGCCACCTTCCAACATCAAGGAGTAGCACAGAAAACAGGGCCCTTCCCAGCACTCTCACAGGAGCACGCCTCCCAGCTCCCGCAGACGCGCGACACCGCCGTCGGGCCGCAGTCGGGCCGCGGCCACTGCAGCTGCCTGGGAGGCGGCGCCAAGGCAGCGGCTTCCTGGCGGCTCTCGCACGCACGTGCGCACCAGCGCCCGCAGCAGCACCAACGTCCTTCCCAGCGACGGAGGACAGGGCTGCGCTTAGCAAGAAACAGGAATGACATATTAACACGTGCTTACAACACGGATGAGGCTGGAACATGTTACTCTAAGCGAAAGAAGCGGGACAAAGGGCCCTCCCAGCGCACGACCCCTGTTACGTGAGGCCCCCAGCGCACCAAGGGGGTGAAGCCTGGCCCCGGGGGGGGGAGGTGCAGAGACTGGCAACAGCTGCACAACGCTGACTGACCTGTAAACCATTCAATCAACACTTTAAAATGATGATTTTTACGTTTTGTGAATTCTATCTCAGAGGGGAGAGGGGAATCTTGAACTATTCTCTCTGCTGCTTCTCTCGCTGCGGAAGGAGCCCTGGCTGGTGAGGCTCAGGGGATTAAGCTCTGGCCTGGGAACTGAAAGGTCGCTGGTTTGAGTCCCAGTCAGGGCACAGGCCTGGGCTGTGGGCCAGGTCCCCAGCTGTGAGAGGCAACCACACATGGATGTGTCTCTCCCTCTCTTCCTGCCTCCCTTCCCTCTCTAAAAATAAATAAAATCTCTAAATGTGTGTGTGTGTGTGTGAAGGGCACCGATTCTCCCAAGTGCCTTTACACACTTCCCTTTGGATGCTCATCTCATTTCCACCTCAGGTTCGAAGGCTGCGTCGGTCCCTCCCTCCCTTTCCAACACAGGCCCCTGGGGCCCGAGTCACCGCCGCTGCATCCAGGCTGCCCCTGCCCAGCTGCCTGCCTCGCCTCAGCAGCACACGCACCTCGGGTCCCCGTTCGTCCTGCTCCCCGGCTCAGCACAGCCTATTCCAGGTGAAGCCAGCCCCTCCTTTAAGGAGTCTAATTTGACAGAATTTTCTGTACTTGCTGGTGTATCACCGACACTGCCCAACTAGCTGACAAAGTCCCTAAATGTAGCACCAGTATTCACTCTTCTCACTCCCGTATGTAAAGGTTTAGAGGATTTTGTACACAGAGAGACGATGTTTCTGCCTCCATGAAGCTGTTACCAGGGAAGGAAAAGCAGATGAGCAACTTGGCTGCTAACCAACAAGGAGGGCTTCACAGAGGCCTGGCTCTCCCACCCTGCTGTTCCCGGCAGCTACTCAGAGGGTCAGAGCACATAACATATCTTTTGATGAAAGGCACTTGTAAAATGCTATCCCCGTGTGATATACACTAGATCTTACATTAACCCCCCAGTCCTTGTGAGCACAGATAATGAGGACCTAGGCCTGGCACTGTGCCTTTGTCGACACTGGGTCCTATGTCCTCGGCGCCTGCAGAGTGGCCCACGTACCGTTGCCCCTCCACACTTCAGCCAGATGGCAACCGCCTTCGCCAGGTTCCTTGCAAAATTCCACAACATCTCGGCATGTGGTTTCTGGTGTTATAGGAACTTCTGTTAAAATCTGTTCATTGTTGCTCAAGAACACGGTTAATATCATCTGTAAGAGAAAAGATGAAATTGAAGCTGCAACTTAAGAGTCATTATTATAAAGGCATTAATCTGTCAATTCAAAGTGGTCCCCACCACCCCAGGGCCACCCCACCCTGCCAAAAGGCCTGCTGGGTCAGTTTCTGGAAATACATAAACTGATTCTAAAGTTCACGTGGAAAAGCTAAAATGCACAAAAAGTCAAGAAAGTTCCAAAAGAGTGTTAGTGGGGAACTGCACTGGCAGACATTCTGCCACCTGTAAACACCACGGCGCCAGCACGTTGGTCGAGGGCACATTACGGAAACCAGAGTCAGAACATGGGAAAGGCTGCACAGCGGGTGATGTCCGAGCAGCCTGGAGCAAAATGGACTTGAACTGCCCATCACACACTAGCGCAGTGCCTCACAAATCAGACACAAATCGTAAAACTACCGAAGTCCTAGAGTAAAATTAGGTAAATTAATTTTTATATCCTCAGAGCAGAGAGGCCCTTTCTAAAAACCACACACCGACCCCTGGCTGGTGGCTCAGTGGATAAGGTGCCGGCCTGCGAACCCAAAGGTCGCTGTTCGATTCCCAGCCAGGGCACATGACCAGGTCTCAGGCCAGGTCTCCATCCAGGTCTGTAGCTGGAGGCAGGTAAAAGGCAACCATACACGGATGTCTCTCTCTCCCTCCCTGTTTCTCTCCCTTCCCCTCTCTCTGGAAATAATAAATAAAATGCTTAAAAAGAAAGAAACCACACACCATTAAAAATGATGTATTCAAGCAATTAAATACAAGACTGCTTACAAAGTAACAGAAGACAAACTGGGGGCGATAGTTGCAGCTCCTATTGCAAAAGGCTGATGTCTTCCACAGAAAGGACTCCTACATTGTTAACAAAACCAAAAATCCTATTTATTTTAAAAACTTGGCTGAAGAAATAATGTAGCAAAGTAAAAGAAATGCAAACTGCCCTTAAATATAAAAATACATTACAACATATTCAAAAATACTACTCATAAAAATTTCCATCCAAAGGTCGCTGGTTCGATCCCCAGCCAGGGCACGTACCCAGGTTGCAAGCCAGGTCTCCAGCCAGGTCCGTGGCTGGAGGCAGGTGAAAGGCAACCATACACTGATGTCTCTCTTTCTCTCTTCCTCCTTCCTTGACCTTCTCTTCAAAAATCTTTATATATATATATATATGTGTGTGTGTATATATATATATAATATATATGCTTAAAGAACTTATTTATTATTTTTAGAGAGGGGAAGGGAAGGAAGCAGAGAGGGAGAGAAACATCCATGTAAGGTTGCCTTTCTGCCTTTCATGTGTATGTGCCCTGGCTGGGGATTGAACCAGAGACCTTTGGGTTCGCAGGCAGGTACCTTATCCACTGAGCCACCAGCCAGGGAGTGAAAAATCTTAAAAACATTTTTTTCCCCAGGATTTTTTTCTCTTTAAGAGATCCTAACACTGATCTAATATCTGAAGAGATGGTATCGGAAGGGACTTTAAAAAACAAACAAAATCCACATTACTCTTACAGCACAACTTAAAAGATTTTCTTTTATGAGACAGCATTATAAAGCACTGCTGTTTAATCTTTGATCAAAAAAGCAATAAAATCTTCATTGGTTCATTTTTTTTTTTAATGCGCTTTCTTAGAAGAGTGTTAAATTCCTAAGTTTCGAGATTAAGCTCTGTATGCCAACAGTCAGGTATGGCGACGGCAGCCCCTGCACAGGACGTCTTCTCGCACCCAAAGGTGGAGCAGCGTCTGCCGGGCGCAGGCGCGGGGCCGGGCCTCAGCGCTGCGGGCCTGGAGCTGCGCGGACACGCGCCGCCAGCCTCGCCGCAGGCGCCGCACGCCCTTCCCTCTGGCAGCCCCTTCCCCGCAGCCCTGCGGCCTTCCTGGCCGGCGCCTTCGCACTCGGACCCCGCACCTTGCTCTCTCAACTCCCGGGCCTCTCGTGGCCGCCGTCCTCGTGGCCTGAAGCTCCTGCTGCCCCTCCAAACTCCGCTCAGCTGCCGCCACCTTACAAAAGCTCCCTTCCGCCTCCTCTCCCCAGGGAGGACACGGTCCCTTCCTTCGTGACCAGGACCGCCCCCCACGCACCTTTATTACATCACAGCTCCACCGGCTCCCTTCCCCCACCAGGCTCTGCGCTCCTGCGAGCAAGTCGCTTGTGAGTTTCCTGCGCTGGCCCTCGGCATGGGATGCGGCTGGGGCCTTCCAGTCCCTTGTCCGGGAACAACGCAAAAGCACGCCGTCCAGTGTCGCACAGCATGGGGGGAATCTCCCAGAACCCCAGGTGACCGACAGCCAGTCTGAGATAAACACGGGTGTTTCCTTCGGTCCTTCTTAGGTACTATAAACGCATTTCTAGTTCGTAAGATGTTAAAGTTATTTCTGCTCACTAACCTGTAAGAGACGCTTATAAAAAGGAAAAACCTAGGGGCTTTTGAATAGTGGGAAAAATAGCCTGGAATCTCTAGAACTGGGAATAAAATAGGTAATTCCTGGATTCTGTGCAAACACGCCCACACTGAAAGGGCCCTGATGCTCTAAGTTCCACCAAAACAACCGGCACATATTTTTATTCTTGTTCACACACACTTATCGCTCACTTCTAACGGCAAACATCTTCCCGTGAGACTCCACAGCCTCGCTTTCCAAGATCTCCTATTTTCCCAGACCAGCCTTCGCGAGTAAAAGGTAGTAAAGACATGGAACACTTCCTTCAGTGCTGTGCTGACACCAGCAGGGGACACCTCCCCATCCCTCGCCCCTGCCACAGTGCCCATGGCCTGTGCTCAGGCTGGGGAGTGTGACACAGCCCTTTGCTTCCTGACACGGAGCTTCCTCCCCGCCATGGGGCACAGCCCCCTCTTCTGCCTCCAACAGGCTCGGCTGGCAACGCCCGCCTGGAAATGCAGAGCTCTTGACGAGCTTCCTGTCAGAATGAACAACGGCAGGACACTATTTTGGGGCACTTTCAGAAGATTTTTCAGCTCATGAATTAAGTTTGACATGACAGGGCTGGGGGAGGAGGAGAATGGCAGAGTTGTAAGTCTGAACATTGATTTTTTTAAAGCTTTTTTTTTAATCGGTTGATTATTTTTTGAGACACAGGGGCAGGGAGGGAGGGTGACAGAACCACTTACTCATACTGGGTTGGCAAAAGGTTCGTTGCGTTTTTTCCATATAGTGTCTCTAGTAGCGCTTCGTTGTCTTTAACGTCATTTGAAACAATTTTGTTAAGACTGTATTGTGACAGCTATAGTATCAGTGTGCAGATTTTTTGTCACT
This sequence comes from Noctilio leporinus, assembly GCA_004026585.1. NCBI lineage: Eukaryota > Metazoa > Chordata > Mammalia > Chiroptera > Noctilionidae > Noctilio > Noctilio leporinus. Next base: position 52,289 of record PVIW01003460.1, on the reverse strand, counting down.
TTTTTAAAAAAGATTTTACTTATTATTTTTTAGAGAGGGTTAGGGAGAGAGGCAGAGAGGGACAGAGACATCCATGTATGGTTGCCTTTCACCTGCCTCCAGCTACAGACCTGGCTGGAGACCCAGCTTGCAACCTGGTTATGTGCCCTGGCTGGGAATTGAACCTGTGACCTTTGGGTTCACAGGCTGTCACTTTTTAAAGACTTTATTCATTATTTTCAGAGAGAAGGGCAGGGAGGAAGGAAGAAAGAGAGAGAAGGAAGCATCAATGTATGGTTGCTTTTCATCTGCCTCCAGTCATGGACCTGGCTGGAGACCTGGCTTGCAACCTGTTTATGTGCCCTGGCTGGGAATCGAACCAGAGACCTTTATGTTCATAGGCAGGAGCCTATCCATTGTGCCACCAGCCAGGGCTTTCAATGTGCATTTAAAAAAAAAAAAAACCACCAAGATTGGTGAATTTTTGTACAGCCATTCTAATATTAAGGATGGAAGAAAATAAAGTACATTTTAAGTATATTATGCTTTATTATTTCAAAAAAGGTAAAAACACAACCGAAACTCAAAAAAAAAGAGTGGTGCAGTATGTGGAGAAAGAAGGTGCTGTGACTGACTGACTGAAGGTGTCAGAAATGGTCTGTGAAGTCTCTTGGTATTGTTGACGTTTTGGCCACACAAATCCTTGCGGTGGCGCTGCCTCCTACATCGGAAGATGTTTAGCAGCACCCTGGCCTCTGCCCACTAGAAGCTAAAAATAGGAGGTGGCCAACGTACTTAAAACATCCAAACCAACAGCTATTAGTGAAAATGTAAAATGCGTTTTTATTTTATGGAGGAAAAATGCGTTTTTATTTTGGCTGACCTGCAACACATACAGGCACCAAATCATGACACTGGATGCAATGTTATATAATGTTGTGTATCAATTACACAATGACATGGTGTTACACGTCATAACAGCTCAATAAAGCTGGGGGAAAAACACACCCAGAACAAAGACAAGAAAAATAACGATTCTATTATTTAAAAGACAGCAATTAGTGTTGATGGAGATGTGGAGAAACAAATTCTTGTACACTGGTGGAATATAAAGTGCTACGGCCATTTTGAAAAACCATTCAACAGTTTCTTAAAATGTTAAATGCGGATTTACCATACAACACAGAAATTCCACTCCCAGGTACCTCTCCAAGAGAATAAAACTATACGTCCATACACAGTCTCATATGCAAATGTTCACAGAAGTATTATTCATAGCAGCCAAAAATGAAAACAAACCAAATGCCCATGAACTGATGAGTGAATAAGTAAAATGTGGTCTATTCTACAATAGAATGTTATCAACCATAAAAAGGAACAGAGTTCTAACACGGGCTGCAAACATGGATGGACCATGAAAACATTATGCCAGTTGAAAGAGGCCAGACCAGGCAGCACATGATTTTCTCTCTATAAAGTGTCCGCATTAGGCAAAAACCCACGACACAGAAGCTAGACGAAATGGGGACTGCACCCAGGCACAGAAGTTCTTTTGGGGGGTAACAGAAATGCTCTAAAATTAGACTGTGGTGATGACTGCACACCTGTTTTTACTTAAAATGGGTGAGTTTTATGGCACATAAGTTACACCCAAATAAAGCTGTTTTTAAAAATTAAACTTCCAGAAAAGAATCTAAGAAACTGCACTAATGTGGCGCAAAGGAGCCTGAACTAGAAACTCAGTGAACACACAACACAATCTACAGATGAGGGATTACAGTTGTATACTTGAGACCTACCTAGTTTTATTAACGAATGTCACCCCAACACAGTCAATAAAAACTTTTACGGGAGCTCATTTTGCCGTGGCTGCCTGGGTTGGCGTCTGCTGTCTCCCCTGTGTGACAAAGGGGATGGCGGCTCCCTGGCTCTGCCCTGGCCGCTCCGATATGGCCTTCGACCCCAGGCCTCCAACGGAAAAGGAACTCAGGGGTAACACATGATAACTGAGGAGAAATAAGACGATAAAAGCTAAAACAAGTTTTAGTGACTTGTAAACCTTGCCTGGCGGCATGTGAGTGAAGAGCCCAGAAAAGCCGCAGCAAGACCGGCTGACGGGGAATAAGGGGCAGCGGGAGGCCCGTCAGCCCTGTGCGCAGTCAGCTGGTGAGAGCACCGTCCCCGCCGTGCAAAGGTTGTGGGTTCGATTCCCGCTCAGGGCACGTGCAAGACTCAGGCAATGGTGCATCCGTGAGTGAAACGATGAATAGGTGCTCCCTCTCTACCTCACTCTAAAATCAACAGAGTAGGAAAAAAAAGGGGTCTTTTCAAGGGCCACCTGGCTCGGTATGAGAATCAACGCTAAGCTCCCTTCTGCCCACATCTGCCCACTGTCCTCCACGCTGGACTCGCAGCAACCTGGGGCTTAAGGACAACAGACTAAACTCCATCCTTGGGTGCCTCGCCCATGTCCCTGACGCTCCTTCCGGACGGAAGAGCCCTCATTCACACGGCAGGGGACCGACTGGGAGGTCCCTTCTCTCTCCTGCTCCACAAACAACGTGCTGGCAACACTATCAACCTGCATTTCAAAGCACACGGCACTGCCCCACTGCTGCCTCATATGCTCCCCGGGGCACCCGCAAGGGCACCCGAATCAGCTGTTGCCACTGCTGCCCTGCAGACACGTCACTCCACTCACGGCCCAACCTTGCGTTTCCTGTCACAACACGCTCCAGAGGCCGTGGCCCGCCTACAAGGTCCTCCGTGACCTGCACCCCAGAGCCACTGCTGAACGTCCTGCCACGGCCCTGCTCCAGGCACACGGGCACCCCTGCTGTCCTCCCCGCAGCCGAGCCAGCTCCAGCCGCGAGGCCTTTGCACGCGCTGCCCCACCCCCACCAGCCCTGCTGCTCTAGGTCAGGCCGCTGCCTGAACGTGCCCTTCACAGGGCAGCTTTCCCCACACACCTCGATTCTCTCACTCTAACCACTCACCTGCTTTGTTTTGTCGTCCTAGCATTTCCCACCACCTAGTCTGTGCTCTATTTTCATTTGTCCACCCCCGTCTCCTCCCACTAAAACATACACTCCGGCTGGCTCGCTGCTGCTCGGGGCCTGGCACCCAGCAGGGCCGCGGTCAAGCCCCAGTGAGGTACCAAGTTCCCGTGGACACAGGCTGAGACAGCAAGGGCAGGGGCCTGCTTGCTCATTGCCAAGGTCACTCTAGAATGTTTGTCCACATCGGAGAAAATGAAAAAATTTAATCCTCACTGGAGGACATGTTTACTAGTTTTTTAGAGGGAGGAAGAGAAGGGGAGGGGGGAGACTGGCGGGGGATGGGGGCAGATAGTGATGTGAGAGAAACAGCCGTCAGTTGCCTCCTGTACATGCCCCGACCAAAAATCTAACCTGCAACCCAGGCATGTGACCTGACCATGGGACCAAGCTCCAACCAGCTGAGCCACTTGGCCAGTACAAAAAAAATCTTTAAAAAATGTGAGGGTGGAAGTCAGGCACCTGCACACACCTACCTACGAGATACCTGGCAGAAGGCGCACTGCATGCAACCTGGGGGTCACAGATACGCCCTGTTAAAGCCTCCTCTTCCCACAAGGTGGCGGTCCTGGGACGAGCTTCCCCCATTCTGTTCCTTTCTGGGGAAAAGAATGAACTCTAAAGAAAATAAAATTGCCTTGACAGGTATGGCTCAGTTGGCTGAGTGCCTTCCTGCAAAGCAAAAGGTCACTGAGAAAAGGGCAGTATTGACTGTGACCCCAGCGATTAATGCTGGAAATCCTTATTATGGAAGCAGGACACTGACTTCCTAACAGGCTGTGACCTAGCAGTGGGCTACAAGATCAAGGGCCACAGGACTAGTTTTAAAAATGGAATAGAATAGAACGGATCAGAATCAAGCCCTGGCTGCTGGCTCAGTGGACAGGCTCTGGCCTGCGAACCCAGGGGTCGCTGGTTGGATCCCCAGCCAGGGCGCATGGCCAGCCCAGCCAGCTCTGTGGCTGGAGGTAGGTGAAAGGCAACCATACACGGATGCTTCTCTCCCATTCTTTCTCCCTCCCTGCCCTTCTCTCTAAAAAAACACCGAATAAAAAAATTTTTAAGGAAAAAAGTAAAGAATCTTAAAAAATAAAAAGCAAGCCCCAGATTGGGAGGAACAAAGCACTTAGAGCCCTTATTATACCTAGAACTCAAGACTCAACAATAAGAAAACAAAGGGCCCAATGGAAAAGGCAACTTATCCAAGCAGCGCGTGCAAAGATACTCCCGCCGTCTGTCAATGGGAAACTGAAACATCAGACTCCCCCACACGCAGGAGCCTGGCGGGACCCAGGGCACAGCCAACACCAGGTGCTGGTGGGGACGCAGACGGTGCGGCCGCGGGAAGACAGTCCAGCCGCTTCTTAGAAAGCTGAACGCCCTCTTGCCGTAGGCCTGGCAACTGAAACCCTGGGTATTTACTCAGCGGAACGGAAATACACACGAAACCCACACGCAAACGTCTGCAGCCGCTCTATGCACACTGCTAACACCTGAGCCACCGGGACGCCCTCCAGCCGGTGGATGCGAGGACCCCACGTCATTCGACGTCTATCAAGACAGACGGACAGACGTGGGGGACCTTCAGTGCATATCGTGCAGTGAAAGCAGCCAGTCTGAAGGCGCTACACACTGTTGATTCCAACCACGTGACACTCTGAAAAGGCCATGGAGACGAGCGTCCGTGGCGCCAGAGGCCGGGGTGGCGGTGAGGAAGGGAGCAGAGGGCAACTTCCGGGCAGTGAAACCACTCCGTGTGACGCCATCTCTGATGGTGGGAAATGACGACACGTGTTGAAACCCACAGAACCGTACGACACCAGGAGCAAAACTCCATGTGCAGGACACGCTCTTCACCATTCGCGTCCAAGAGTAACGAATGTACCCGCCAGTGCAAGACGTTAACGGGGAACCAGCTACGGCTCAGTTTGTGTGCAAACCTAAAACTGCTCTAGAAACAAAACACCCCATCACACGTGCTCCACGTGGTCTTCCAGTTGTACAAATGCACGATACAAGAATCAATAATAATAAGAGAAGCTCTGTTTTGTATACTCACAACTATAAGCCTGCTGTCGCCCGACCCATGTGTCCACCCCAAGAGGCGTGTGCAGGGCCCTGAGTGAGGATGGCCCAGTCACCTGTGCGGGGGCTCTGAGTGTGGGTCACGGGTCAAAAATTGGGGAAAAGCCCTGGCTGGTAGCACAGTGGATAAGGCGCCGGCCTGTGAACCCAAAGGTTGCAGGTTCGATTCCCCAGCCAGGGCACATAACCAGGTTGCAAACCAGGTCTCCAGTCAGGTCTGTGGCTGGAGGCAGGTGAAAGGCAACCATACATTGATGTCTCTCTCCCTCTCTGCCTCTCTCCCTTCCCCTCTTTCTAAAAATAATGAAATAAAATCTTAAAAAAAAAAAAAACAAAACAAAAGTGGGGAAGATGCTGCTCTCCGGACCCAGGAGGCCACCAGGACTGAATGAAGAATCACAGCTTGGGGAAAAGCACTCCCGTTACATTTCTCGGTGCTCTTATTAGGCACCGTGTATGCACCTCCCACATTCTCAATTCACACCGACTCTGCGACTCTGCGGGGTGGACCAGACCAGGGAGAGGAGGCCTGGAGAAGTTAGGTCACCTGCTGAGCATCGCTGAGCTGATAATCCAAGCCATTTCAAACTCTGGTCTGACCCCAAGGCTAACAGCTGAGCCCTACTTTAAACTGCTTCAAATTGAAAAAGGAAAGATAGCAAACATTTTAATAAATACCTTCCTACTTACGATATACTCCACTATTTAATAACCTCTCAAATTAACTGGTTTATCTAGTTTTTATAGCTGAAACTATCTGAAATGTAAAGTTCATCATTTTACAAGGGAACCAGAAGATGCTTTTCTAAATAATCAACTATAAAAATGATCTCATTAAACCTATACAAATGTTTTAAACTTTTATATCTTTAACCCTCACCCTGAGTATATATATTTTTAAGATTTTTATTCATTACTTTTATTTATTTTATTTTTTGAGCTTATTCATTATTTTTAGAGAGAAGGGCAGGGAGGGAGACAGAGAGGGAGAGAAACATCCATGTATGGTTGCCTTTCACCTGCCTCCAGCTACGGACCTAGCTGGAGACCTGGCTTGCAACCTGGGTACGTGCCCTGGCTGGGAATTGAGAGGATGCATTTTTTAATTTACTTTTTTCTCTTCCTTTTTGGGGAGACAGACAGACAGACAGAATCATCAATCAGTTGCCTCCCATAGGGAATCGAACCCCCAACCTTTTGGCATATGGGATGACATGTGACCACTGAGCTGCCTGGTGAGGGCTACATTTTATTGACCTTTCAAAAACTTAACTTAGAACCCTGGCTGGTGGCTCAGTGGATAAGGCTCCGGCCTGCAAACCCAAAGGTCGCTGGTTAGATCCCAGCCAGGGCACATAACCAGGTTGCAAGTCAGGTCTCCAGCCAGGTCCATAGCTGGAGGCACGTGAAAGACAACCATACAAGGATGTTTCTCTTCCTCTCTGCCTCTCTCCCTGCCCTTCCCTCTGAAAATAATAAAATCTTAAAAACAAATAAAAGTCAGGTGTTGCATGTTCCAGAAATTCTGCAGCACATCAGCTGAAAATCACTGCCTTAACATAATCACATGCACAGACCTACTACAGAAAATACGACTTGTCTGATACAAAATCAGAATGCAACTTACAAAGGAAAAGTTCAATAGTACCCCTAACTTTTTAAAGGGTTCTGTCCATTTCTTTTTCAGATTTGAGCCAGCTCTCGAAAACCACGATGCTGCTCTGCATTTGATTATAATACTGAGTTACCATTCTCAAAATCTCTCATGTTTAGAAAAGTAAGCAAAACTCAAGTGTGAAAACTCCAGTGCCTGCAGATTTCCTATGCTATTTACAAAGGAAAAATACTTAAATGGATGTCCCTTAGGCCTTGTGGGATCTAAATTCAGGCACTAATGACAAGAAGCACGATAAGACACACTAGTGAAAGAAGACAGACCACCACGGTCACTGCAGAGCCACGAGGGATCGAGTTTCACCTAATGAGGTGAGCTCCGGGGAAGAAAACTGTTCAGGGTTGGCTGGCTCACTGACGGCCGTAACCAGGACCTAAAAATCATTATGAAAAAGAAAGCTAAACATTAATTTACTAATCTCATAGAAAACCTATTATAAAGTCTTGCCTAAGCTTCGTTATCAACTTTAAAAAGTTAAAACCTCAAAGCTTTTAAGAAGTTTGCAGAATAGCTTATTCATATTTCATACTTAGGAAAATTGCATGTTGGAGGTAAGGTACATATGAACAGGGCCACAAACTTCTCCTTTTTTCAAATTCTGCTAGTATTGACAATTTAAATGTCTGTAATCGTAATAAACTTTATAGCAAGGTCACAGGACTTTTACAGCTTATTATCTATGGAAAGAGCTGTGTGCTCACTCCGGCAGCACATGTGCTAAAACTGGAACGACGGAGAGGTTAGCGTGGCCCCTGCACAAGGATGACACGCAAATTCGTGAAACGTTCCGTAATTTTGGCTTGAACTGCGTAGGCAGCCAGGTGGAAACTTGCATTGACAACTGGTTAAAAGAAGAAAGATCTGCTATTCCTGTGCTCATTATGCTAAGGGCCAGGCCTCTGTGACCCACACGTGCCGCTGATCTCCCCCCGCTGGCCTGCGGAGTGAGCTGCCCGGGCCGTGCCTGCCAGCACCAGACCAAGAAGTGTCGGAGTGTCTGACCCAAAAGTGTCTGACTCCACAGCTTAAATTTCTACTCCAAAAGCTCAGGAGTAAAACAGTGCGTAAATTAATATCACTTAAACACACAAGCACATAGCTTTCAACTTCACATATAAAGTTGTAAGAAACCATCTTTATTCAAAGTTTCAGATAGAAACCAAGTCAAACATTTTTACAATGGAAAGAACCCACTTTTTTTTTTTTTTTTTTTTTTTAATAAATGATCCAGGGCAATGCTTGAGAGTTGGCAATTTTTTTTTTAAAGATTTTATTTTATTATTTTTAGAAAGAGGGGAAGGGAGAGAGGCAGAGAGGGAGAGAGACATCCATGTATGGTTGCTTTTCACCTGCCTCCAGCCACAGACCTGACTGGAGACCCGGCTTGCAACCTGGTTATGTGCCCTGGCTGGGGGATCGAACCTGCGGCCTTGGGGTTCGCAGGCCGGCACCTTACCCACTGTGCTACCAGCCAGGGCCGGAAAGAACCCACTTTATACATATAATGTACTTGTACCTTTGAAAAGCAAAACGTTTTAAGTATGAATATAAGAGCAAATTACTAAAAATTAATTTTAAAATCCAAAGATGAATGTACTTAACAGCCTAGACTGCCTCTCAGAAAAACAAATTCCTACTAAAGAAAAGCTAAAATGAAAGTTGATGCCTTCCCACTCTGACAAATTTACGTCACTTTAACAAATATATTTTATTTATTTTTAGGGAGAGGGGAAGGGAGGGAGAAAGAGAGGGAGAGAACATCCATGTGCGATTGCCTCTCACACAGCCCTAACCAGGGACCAGACTGCAGCCAGGGCCTGTGCCCCGACTGGGAATCGAACGGTGACCCTTCGGCTCGCAGGCTGGCACTCAGTCGACTGAGCCGCACCAGCCAGGGCAGAACTTACCTCTCTTTTGACCTGGCCTGGCTCTGCTCAGGTACCAGAAGCCTTCATAAAAACGTGTGTACAATTTGCAAATTTCAACACCATACCTTCTGAAGAGAGAATTATGGAGTTCGTTACTTATTAAAACATTAGGCTGCATAAGAGGTGTCCTATTATTATGACCGTACTTTTTACCTTTCCAAACAACAGCCCCTGTCATGGAGAGTGACTGATAATGCTCAATAGGTCGCCCATTGCTGAAAGGGAAACAAGGGACACCTTCTCAGGGCCCCCAATCATACACTCCTGATTTTGTGACCTCAGACACCCAGGTGGGTGGCTCTTGGAGCGCAGTCCTCTCCCTGCCTCTCTGGGACTCGCACCTGGGCAAGAGCCAGGGCTCACATGTATTTCAATGCCATTCACTGCTGACTCAACTCAGAGAAGACACTTGACACAAAATGTCCTTCATTCCCCAAGTCTTGGCCACCCCTAGGGCGCTCCAGGCACCGACAACAGACAGGGAGCGTCCTTGCCCTTGCGGAGTTGTTTTGATTCTGGTCTGGAACAGGGACTAAATGAATGGGTAGAACATCCAGATGACGGGTGGTGATATATACTAGAGAAAAACAAAGCAGGCAAAGGACCCTAGGGACAGGACACTTTTTAAAGATTTCATTCATTATTTTCAGAAAAAGGGGAAGGGATGGAGGAAGAAAGGGAGAGAAACATCTGTGTGTGGTTGCCTTTCACCTGCCTCCAGCTGGGGACCTGGCTGGAGACCTGGCTTGCAACCTGGTTATGTCCCCTGGCTGGGAATTGAACCAGCGACCTTTGGGTTCTCAGGGTTCCCAGGCTGGCGCCTATCCACTGAGCCATCTGCCAGGGCTCGACACTTAATTTTAAATAAGGCTGTTAGAAGAGGCCTTGCCGAAGTAGATGGGAGTGAGCCTGCAGACCTCGGGCAGGAAGAAGTCAGGCAGAGGGAACGAGTGCAAAGGCCCTGGGGCAGAAGCAAGGCCTGGCAAGGTTCAGAACCCTCAAGGCATCAGCCTGGCTGGAGCACAGGTCACTGGGGGATGGAAAGGGGACACAGGTCCACTGCTAACTGTGCCTTTGCTCAGACAGGCTGGAAACCTTCAGAGGGCTCCAAGCTAAGCGGCACAGCCTCCCTCTGGCTGCCGGGTGGAGAGTGAGCGGAGGGAGCACAGATGCAGGAAGACCCCGCAGGAGACAGTGCGAGTCCTGGAGGCCCTGCCCAAGGGCAGCTGGGCAGAGAGCAGTGGCTGTCGAGACCTGCTGAGGGCCCGAGGGCTGCGAGAGGGGCAGCCCTGACAGGAGGCTGCCACACTGGCTGCCAAGGCCCCCAGAGCTGCCCCCATGCTGGCTCCACCTTGAGATTCTGTTGTTCCACTTTCTCTCCATGTCCTTCCATTAAGTCCCTCTTTCTGAGATGTCAGAAATTAAGTTGGTTTCCACAGCTTGCAACCAAATGAACTCCAGCACTAAAACCGTCATTTTACCAGTGCGGAGCCTGAAGGTAAACAAGGCCTGGCACTCGTCAGGACACTGCCTTCCGCCTTCCTTCCGGAGCAGCTGAGTTCAGACAGAACAGCCCACCTGGCTCCAAAGCTGCGCCTGTTCCATCCACGGCCTCCCAGGCCTGGGCTGGCTCTGCAGCTGCACCCGGGCAGACAGCTTACCAGGAAGCCACCACCAAAGGGGGAGAGGCAGGGCCAACGGTCAGCAGGAACCCTGCCTCGGGCCCAGCAAGTCCACGGGGGCCCAGAAGCAAGCACTGTTTGGTAGAGGAGAACCCCCTTTCTCCCCCATTCCCGCCTCAAGGGCCTCACCAACTGTGCAGCAAACACAGCACCCCCAGTTTTACACCAGGTTGGAAGCTCTGGCCGTTTCCATCCAGAAAAGGAGAGCAAATGGGGCTTGCATTGGCAGATCATCTTTCCCCAGTCTTATCTTGCTCCAGTGCCAAAAATTGTCTTTCCCCGCTGGTCTCAGAAGTACTGAGCATGCTATTGTTGGCTCAGCACTCAGGAAGTTCTCGCTAAGATCCATATTTGAACACAAAAGTGAAATAATGTGCTCCCTAAGGTAACATTCGCACTAGTCCTATTAAAATCATCAAATTTGAGAACACTGCATACAGGTGTCCCCGTCACCCTCCAATAATCACTAAAGTTGTTTGGGAAAAAAACTAAAAATACTTTTTTGTAATTTGAGTTCTTTTAAATTTAAGCTTCTTAAATCTTAGAATAGATTAAGCTTAATCCTTTTGTAAGTATTGGACTCAATTAACAGAGAGGCACTGAGGTTTAAATTAAGACTCCCCCAAAGATCAGCCTCCAATCTCAGAGCAGAGGGACCCTAGCTGAACCAGCACCCGCCCGTTTCAGATGAGAAACGGGCGCAGGGAGGAACATGATCTGTCACGGTTCGTAAGCCTCGCTGGAGACAAAACCGAGACTGGATGCCTAGCCTGGCAAGCTGCTGCTCTCTCGGCCTATTATCTGTCACAGGTTTGCTTATTGTTAAATGACAATAAAATGTCCAGTGAGGAGTCTGACATACGACATACTCTCAAATCTAATTTCCTTTCTCTCGTTTGTTTAAATACCCGCCAATAATTTTGGGCACTGAAAAAGTTAGGGAAAACCTCAGGACTTCTAAAATTATAGGAATGAGCTGATTTGGATATTGTGTTTTGTGTTTTCACACTTCATCTTAGCTACTAAAGCCCACCTGTGTCTTCTGTTTTTTGTGAGAAGAATGCAATTACTCTTGGGATAAAACTTAAGATAATTGCCCAAATGTAAGCTAACGTGAGTCCTCTGAACGCATATGAACGTGTGTAAGGGGGCTAGGCTAAACCATGAAGTTCTATAGGTTAGGTGTAATAAATGAATTTGAACTTCTGGTATTTTGAGCTTTCAATGGATTTATCAGGATATAACTCCATCATAAATGGAGGAACATCTGTAGTTCTCTGCAAACACCTGGAAACAGCTGCCAGACACCCAAGGGAGCCACCCCAGGTTTTGCAGGTCAAACAAGCCCTCAGAGGATGACCACACGAACTGACGTGTGGAGCAGACGGCCCACCCCGGTGAGTCCAGCAAGCTCACAGAAAGGGAAAGGAATGGTCACTGGGCAGCAACTCTGTGCTCCGCAGTTTGTTTGGAGATACGAATGTGGAAACTCTGGCCTCTGCTCTAAAATGCTGTGTGACATTGGACAAGATGAAAATGTAAAGAGAAGGAAGTGGCTATAAGTGCAAAGAATTATTCTGAAGTCCTTTGATTTTTATTAGCCTTTTAAAACCTTACACAACGAATTGTTTTAGCCTTACTTGTAGGTAAAATAAATAAATAAATAAATAAATAGAATGACTGAAATAGAAAAAAAAAAAAAAGGAAATAAGCTGAAATGAATTCCTAAGAGAGAACCAAAAGGTCCTGGTGTGGGTAGCTCAACTGCTCAGAACATGATCCTGATAAACCAAGATGCCAAGTTTGGGGGTTTGATCCCCAGTCAGGGCACATGTAAGAATCAACCAATGATACATCAATAAATGGGACAACAAATCAATCTAGATCTCTCTCCCTACCCCTTTCCCCTCTTTAAAATCAATTTTTAAAAACCCATCAAACAAAACTGACACTGATATGCACAGTCAAGTGAAAATTATAAATAGTAGCTAATCATAAAATAGACCTATTTTATACTTTCAAAATGTTCTACAAGGGCTCTATAAATATCAATGGGACCCTGGAAAATGTAAGCTAAGTGACACCATTTTGTGAATAAAATAAATCAGTCCAAGACATTCAATTGGAATATAGTAATTGGTGTGATCGTATAATTAAGAATAAACATGGCCACTTTGAAAAAGGAACTACCTTTGCACACCTGCATGTACAGTCACCTAATATAAATCATACCTATAGAAAATTAGTGTTACATCTGCAAGAAAATACTCTCCAGTCCTGGCTGGTGTGGCTCAGTGGACTGAGTGCCAGCCTATGCACTGAAATGTCACTGGTTCAATTCCCAGTCAGAACACAGGCCTGGGTTGCAGGCAAAGGCTCCCGGTCGAGAGCGTGTGAGAGGCAATCACACGTGGATGTTTCTCTCCCTTTCTCCCTCCCTTCCCAGAAGGAAGGAAGGAAGGAAGTAAAGAAGGAAGGAAAACAGATGCCCTGGCTGGTGGCAGAGTGATAAGGCACTGGCCTGAGAACCCAAAGGTCACTGGTTCAATTCCCAGCCAGGGCACATAACCAGGTTGCAAGCCAGGTCTCCAGCCAGGTCTGTAGCTGGAGGCAGATGAAAGGCCACCATATATGGATGTTTCTCTCCCCCTCTCTGCCTCTCTCCCTTCCCTTCTAAAAATAATAAATTTTAAAAACTTTAAAAAGAAAGAAAACATTCTCCAGAGACAAGTACACAAAGCAACAACTATTTTAAAAATCAGGTCTAAAGAGAAAACAAAAACCCACAGAACAAACCTTTTTTTTCAAAAAGATTCATTACAACTATCTACCAGCAGATGAAAGGTAAACCTTAATAAGATGACCCATCAATACAACCTCAAAAAATTTCTTTCTCAACCCTTTCTCCAATAGGAACAAGGGAAAGAACAGTTAGGACATGATGTGACAGAGGAAGGAGCATCATGCCAGTTTCATAGATGAAGAGTCAGGGTCAACAGAGGCCGGACTCCGTGCTCAATGTCCACACCTAAACCCAGGGGTGACTCCAAAGCCAACGCCGCCAGGTGGCCTAGGAGAGTCCCAGGTCTCTTTCAAGACAGGCATCCCAACTTGGCAGGGCACCTCTCTCGCTCCCTTCAAAGTGGAGTGGACATTGTTTTTATTCTCAAAAGGGAGGAGGAGGAGGAGACAGAGAGGTGTCCTTGTGCGCCTGGCACCCCTGACCTGTCTCCCTCACCCGCAAGAGCAGAGTCCACGGAAATGAGGGTGCAGATCCCCTGATCTGGGCCCCACCAGACAACCAAAATCCGACATCCTAGGAATCAAATGACCTTGGAAGTTCAAGCTGCGGAGCCCACCTCACCCGCCAAGGGTGCTGCTGTCCGGCAGTCTTCCTCGGCCTCAGCCGCTGTGTCCAGCAGCGGCAGCACGGTCCCCATTCACTGCCGCAGGTGTGCTGGGGCCCACGCTGAGCACGCTCCACGCGCCCTACTGTTCAATGCTGCCAGAGAGCCTGCAGAGGGTGTTTTGTTCTTAAAAGCTATTTTATCATTTTGGGGGCAGCAAATTACATATTTTTAAGAGGCCCTGGCTGGTGTGGCTCAGTGGACTGAGCACGGGCAGGTTGGATTCCCCATCAGGGCACAGGCCTCTGTTGCGGGCCAGGTCCCAGGTGGGGGCCCGCAGGAGGAAGCCACACACTGTCGCTTCCCTCCTTCTTTCTCCCTCCCGTCTCCTCTAAAAATAAATAAATCTTAAAAAATAAGTAAAAGTCTAATCTAACAATAGAGGAAGTTAAAAACAGTCTCCCTAATGATCCACACCTCCAGCAGCTGGTACACAGTCTGTCAGAAAAAGCCCAGCCATTGTTAGTAAAACGAGAATGGTCTGGGCAACACCGACGTCACCTGGCAGCCAAGGAGAGGGGGCTGGGATGCACCAGCGTGAACTACGGCGACTTCACTGTACCAGTCGGTGGGGATGGTAGACCCTGCTGAGTGGGCGTGTGTCCTGTGTGGCTGTCGCGTCCAAAGTGACTGAGTGGGCAGAGGAACCAATCTGCATCCACTTTTGTGTTCAGCTTCAACTTCCCTCCACGGAAACTACTTGGATGATTCCGAAGGGTTTCGGGACGATGCAATGAGTGCAGCACAAATGACAGTGTGGGACATGGGGAAGGGGACAGAGGGGATTAAAAAGGGGATGGATGTAATACAACAATAAAATTAAATTTAAAACAGTGTGGGACAAACGCTTCAAAGACGGTTGAGGATCTGTTGAGAGCGCCCCCCGCCTGGACGGCCTGCAACAAGCAGACACCTGAGAACGCGGCAGTCAACGCCGGTCAGCGGTTTGACAGACGCTGATCTGGGGATTCCAAACACTACTGTGTCTGGGATGTTGACGCAGGAACGTGGTGTGAAGTGTGTCATGGCAAAATTCCTTCCGAGGCTTCTGCTACCGGACAGAAGGAGCGCTGGTTCTCCACGCCTGGAGAAGGTGTGGCCAAGCCTCAGCAAGACCAGGACACGTTCGTTAGCTGGGTGTCTGACTGGGAAGGTGCGTCCATCACGAGGATGCTCACCCCGCCAGCCCAACGGTTACTAAGGCGACCACCTCAACGCTCTTCGCCCGCTAAGAGACGCAACAGGATGAAAATGATGCAGCCGTGGGCAGCGTGTGGCTGGCAGCTTTGTCACAACAATGCACCTGCTCATGTGTCACATCTTGGTGCAAAGCTTTTTGGTGAAACATCGAATCACCCAGGTGATTCAACCTCCCTACAGCTCAGATTTGGCACCCTGTGACTTCTGGCTTTTCCCAAAACTAAGATCACCTTTGAAAGGGAAGCAATTTCAGATGGTTGATGAAATTCAGGAAAATACAACAGGGCAGTTGATGGTAATTCCAACAGGATCTGCAGTGTTTAGAACAGTAGAAGAGACACTGATGTCCCATGGTACCTACTTTGAAGGGACTGAGGCATCATTATCCTATATACAATGTTTCTTGTATCTTCTTCAATAAATGTCTATTTTTCATATTACATGGCTAGATATTTTCTGGACCTCATATAACCTTTCAGACTTTTATCTGCACCACAGACTCTTGTTTTTTAAAGATTTTATTCATCATTTTTAGAAAGAGGGGAAGGGAGGGAAGAAGAAAGGGAGAGAAACATCAGTGTCTGGTTGCCTTTCACCTGCCTCCAGCTACAGACCTGGCTGGAGACCTGGTTTGCCACCTGGTTATGTGCCCTGGCTGGGAATCGAACCAGTGACCTTTGGGTTCACAGTCTGGTGCTCAATCCACTGAGCCACAACAGCCAGGCCGCAGATTCTTCTATAATGAGACCACGTTAAGCAGCAGAATGTTTTTTCAGCCAACACTATATTTTAGGCATTTTTTTTCATGAGAATACACAGTTCTATTTCACTGTTTTTTTTACGTTCATTATTTTCCTACAGGGCCTAATTCATCCAGAGACAGGCACTGTTACTTTCATTTCACAGACGAGGAGATAAGCACCAATAGGCTATGTAACTTGTCTGTCACACAGCTAGTAAGTGACAGGGCCCAGGCTGGAGCCAGGCCTGAGTTCTCATCTCAAACTCGCCTGTCCCACAATGTACAGTTTGCATGTTTCCATCAACTAGACTATGAACCCCTTGAAGATAGCAAATATAATGCCTTAAGTCTCCAGTGCCTCACACTGTTTTGGTACGTTATAAAAGTTAACAAGTAGTTGCTATGTAAATACTCGCTAAATGTCATCTTTTCTGTATCACATTTATCTCCCCTACAATGCCATTCATGTTTCTCACGATGCACGGAGTGGGGGCACAAACACATCTACCCCAGCAACCTATGCAGAACTGCCCCCCCTCCGAGCCTGGGTGGCTCGGTTCCTCTCAGTCTCAGAATCCACATGCAACTGGAACTCGGGCCCACCCGCTTCTTGGCGGGCTTCCCTATCAGGCGCCCTGGCACGGATTCTAACACGTCATCAACGCTAACACCAGCCCTGGCTGAGGTGTCACTTGGTTGGAGATTGTCCTGATGCGCCAAGATGGCAGGTTTGATCCCTAGTCAGGGCACACACGGCATCAACCGATGGCGCATCAGTAAGTGCAACAACAAAACAACAAATCAATGTCTCTCTCTCTCAGCACTAGAAAGGCTCTTAATTATTTGCCTCACCCCCTCCACACTCTGTAGTAGTAGAAATGGTAAGATATAGTTTCATGACAAATAAAGCTTCCATCTACAAGAAACTGAAAATTCAAAACAAAAGTATAAGCAATTAGCCCTGGCTGTGTGGCTCAGTGGACTGAGCATCAGCCTGTGAACCAAAGGGTCACTGGTTGATTCCCAGTCAGGGCACAAGCCTGGGTGGCAGACCAGGTCCCCAGTTGGGGGCTCACCAGAGGCAACCACACATGGATGTTTCTCTTTCTCCCCCACTTCTCCTCTCTAAAAATAAATACATAAATAAAGGTATAAGGCAATTAAACACAGATTATGCTAAGTACTACTTGGGGAGGGGTCCAGGATATGAAGGCAGAGAAGTTTTGCACATAGCCAGCAAGAGCAGGCCCATTTCCATCCTCTCTGGACCTGGAGCTGAGACAGAGACACCAGGAAACTGTGGTGGGAAACTGCTGCCCGACTCCGACGGAGTGTCAGGAAAGACCTCCCAAGGGAAACAACACGTAGGCTGAGAGAGGCTGAGATGAAAGTCAGCCATGGAGGGAGTGGAGATTGTGCCTGGGAGCCAGGGGTGGGCAGATCAGGCTGGGCAGCTGGCTAGGTGGGTTTGCCAATCAATGACAGATAAAAACACCGTGATTAAGTACCCGCCCCAATTAGGCATTGCTTTCTCCTGTGGTGCCAGAACCTGACGTTTGAATAATCATGCCAAATTTTGTTATGTTTCCAGCCCTGCTTCCCTCTGGAAGATGATAGTCCTCTGCCCAAATGTCTTCCACTTGATCAATAGTGGTCCTTTAATAGTTTGGTTTTACTTTTGATACTTTTGTACTCTGTTTACAAATAATATTAGAAGGTAAAAATCTCAAAATAATCCGGTATGTTAGAATGTACCAATGGAAAAAAGACTAGGTAGTCTCCTGAGACATAGTAGGACCTATATAATATTTCAGAGAGAAAGAGACATTTAATTATAATAGCACTAGTAATTAAATGTTGATAAAAATCATTCTTTCAAATTTTTCCTAATTTTAATAAAATCCTTAATCCTTCGATTATTAATTACACTATTTCTGCAGTGGTTAAGTAGCCTCCATGTGGCAGCAAACAAGAAATTAATTACCCAAAGATATTAGTTAGAAAGTATCCTCAAAATTAAACATTTTTTTCTTTCCCTGTGAAAACCTGTCCAATACCTATCTGAAATTAAGCAGTCCTCACAGCAGGAATGTTTTTAAAATGCAGCACTGGCACATCATCTACCATTTAGAAGAATAAATATTGGGGGGATAAGGGCACCTGCCCACCCACAGTGCTTAGTGCATGCCAGGAACTGCTGCAGGGTCTTTATCGACACGGTGCAGCCAGGGCCACTGAGCCTTACGTGGGGCTGGTTCCGAGTGAGTGTCCTACGTGTAAAACAGGTTCTGGAATTCGAAAGCCTTAGTATGAAAAATGTAAAGTAGCTCATTAATAATGTTTGCATATTATCTGCATGTTTAAATATTATTTTGGTTATAGTGAGTTAAATAAAAATATATTATTAAAATTAGGTTCACAGCCCTGGCTGGTGGCGCAGTGGATAAGGCGCCGGCCTGCGAACCCAAAGGTCACTAGTTTGATCCCCAGCCAGGGCACGTACCCAGGTTGCAAGCCAGGTCTCCAGCCAGGTCTGTGGCTGGAGGCAGGTGAAAGGCAACCCTACATGGATGTTTCTCTCCCTTTCTTCCTCCCTCCCTGCCCTTCTCTCTAAAAATAATAAATAAAATCTTTTCATAAGTAAATAAAGGAAATAAAGTGAAATTAAATTAGGTTCGCTTGGTTTTTCCACTTCTTATGTGGCTACACTGTGGTTCTACCAGACAGAGCGCATCTAAACTGTGCCGGCTGCTGTCTGCACCGCTGACACCAGGTCCTCCTGGGCCGTCATGGGGAACTTCACCACCCTGTGGCTGTCCACCTTCAGTGTTGACTGAGGTCAGGCTGCCCACCCTCAAACCCCAGACCACAGCCCCAGGCTGTGCTTACAGCCGTGTCCTTCCAGTCCCCAGCAGCCTGTCTGCCCACAGCTGCAGCTGCCCAGCGACCCCAGGCGCAGAGACTAAAGACGCAGAAGCTAAAGCAGAGCAGGGCAACATGCAAGGACCAAGGCTAGGTGAGAGCTCAAGCGGTCCTCCCGCCAACTGGCTCAACGCCGGAATCTCTGAGAACACTCTGGCGGCTCAGGGACCCTTTCTGCCTCCACACATCCTCACGGCTTCCTCTCCACCCGACTGGTAGCACCCACTCCAACTTGGATGGGAGCACTGCAGAGCTCAGCCTAAAACCCTTCCACAGCAGTTTCCGCGAGAGATGGAGGGGTGCTGCCTGCTGGACGACATGAATGCACTCAGGGCCCCAGAACTGCACATTTGACCAGGTCAGCCCGGCCTGCGTGGCTCAGTGGATCAGGTGCTGGCCTGCGAACCAAGGGGTCACAGTTCAGTTCCCCTGGGTTCAGTAGCCTGGGTTGCAGACCAGAGGCAACCACACATTGATGCTTCTCACCCTCTCTTTCTCCCTCCCTTCTCTTTTCTCTAAAAAATAAATGAAATCTTTTTAAAACGTGTCGTTAAAATGGTAAATTTTGTTATTTATGTTTTACCACATTTTAAAAACCACCTTCAACAGTTTCCTGTCTCTCTCAGGATCAAGTTCAGACTCTTACGCAGGTCATACATACATGGCCCCGGAATCCGGCAACTACGCCTTGTCCCTCCTGCCGCCCCTACTTTCCAGAACAGCATCCTTCGTTCACGTGGTTACTCCCCACGGGAGCTCACTGAGAGCAGGGGCTGGGCCCGGCCCAAGGCGCACGCACAGCTTAATGATGCGCCAGGTGGGGGCGGGGCCACTCGGTAAACAGCGCTCGCTGGACGCCTGCCAAGAGGGGTGTCCTAGCACTGGGCACCCCGCCGTGGGAGAAGGAAAATTACCCTGTTTCCATGGTACTTCCACCAGTAAGTGCCAGGTGAGTGGGCGCCCTATAAGGAAAAGCAAGCACAGGAGGGGTCGGGATTTTGTACAGAGCGGTGGAGACCAGACAGAACGGGCGGGCGAGTCTGCAGTGACGGACAGAGCCGTGACAAACCACTCGGGCTGGCTCTGGCTGTGGCCTGCAGACGGGCGGCTCTAAGGGAAGGCCGACCCTAATTTCCCAGACCAGCGAGGAAGCGCGTCTCTCCAGTACCAAGTCCGCAGGGCGCGGCGCCAGCAGGCTCCACGGGAAGACGGAGTCCGCCCAAGGGCCCGCGGCTGCTGGACCCAAGGGGAGCAGCCCCTGCCGAGGGCTTGCTCATTCCGTGTCTGCACAGCTCCACACCGACCATCCTCACAGCCACCTTCAGAAGGGATACACTGTTATTACACCCATCTTCGAGGAAAATAGAAGGCACGAAGGGGTTCAACAACCCTTCCAAGGTCACAGAGCTCCTCCGTGTGCAAAGCTAGAATCTGAAACTGGGCAGTTCTGGCTCCAGAGTCTGAGCTGATCATTGCTACATTACATATAAACTACTGCACGTTTTTATTTCCTATCACAAAATACTCTTTGTTCCTCCTGTAGGGGTTTTCTTCCTGTTAATCTTGAAATTGTCAAATTGTATTAAATCTTCACATTTTGACCGAAGTTCACTTCTCATTTCTAGTTCTATCACAAAAATCTGTCTATACCTGTACTTTAGTCCCTTGTGAGCCTAACTATGATTTATTGATATTAGTTAGCTCCAAGATGGCCATTGGAGAGCAACATGAACATGCGCTAGAGTGAAGAGCAGAACAGGAATTATCAACGCACAGATCGCACCGCTGTAGGAAGTGCACATACAGGGTGGGTGAAATGGTTTTACAATTGTGAGTGACATTCTCCTGAGTTAATAAAACTCATGCCCACCCCTGTGTACACTCTGTCGGTGCTGGGAGCACAAAGCAGGGGGAGGCCCAGGACGACCTGCTGCAGGAAGCTGGGCCAGTGGGGGCTCAGAGTGGGGCTGGCAGGCAAACTGACAAGCACAAAGGATGACACACATGGTACCGCGACAGCCACAAGCTCTGGCTGGTAGCACAGTGGATAAGGCACCGACCTGCCAACCCAAAGGTCACTGGTTCGATTCCCAGCCAGGGCACATAACCAGGTTGCAAGCCAGGTCTCCAGCCAGGTCTGTGGCTGGAGGCAGGTGAAAGGCAACCATACATGGATGTTTCTCTCCCTCTCTGCCTCTCTCCCCCTCTGCCCCTCTCCCTTCCCCTCTCTCTGAAAAATAATAAATATAAAATTTTTAAAATCTTTAAAAAAAAAGCCAAGGGAGGCAGAGGCAAGAAAGGGGAGCAGTTTAGACAAGAACCTAGTATAAAGGAACCATGGACATGGACAACAGGTGGGATTGACTTTGGGGGGAATGGATGGGTGGGGAGGGGGACAGAGGGGAGCAAAAAGGGGATGGATGTAATACAACAACAATTTTTTAAAAAAGCCAAAAACACATGGAAAACCATGTAATGAACAGAAAATGACTTTTTTACTTGCTACATTTAAGTAAAGATTTAAGACTGAGATTTAAGATTAAGAGTAGCCCGGGCTGGTGCGGCTCAGTGCGGTGCGGCCTGCGAACCAAAAGGTCAGCATCTTGATTCCCAGTCGGGGCGCAGGCCTGGGTTGTACGTCGAGAGGCTACCCGTCCGTGTTTCTCCCACACATCCATGCTTCTCTCCCTCTTCTTTCTCCCTCCCCCTCTCTCTAAAAATAAATAAATAAGATCTTAAAAAAGACTTAAGAGTAAAAGGTCTTTCTGGACCCAGCAGGCACCTCAAGCTCAACGCCGCCCAAGACATCCTTCCCCACCAGCCCTCGGCCCTGCTCCTTCCCAGGTCGAAAGGAAACGCAGGCCTGGCTGCTGCAGCCATACCCTGTTATCCTCCCCCGCAGCTGCCGCACTTCCTTCCTCTCTTCCCCAGAAAGCTACACTGGGTGCACACGCACACACGTATGCACACACCCTCCCTGGCACGCGCTGCCCCAGACCTGTGGCACCTCCTCTGGGCTGGGTCCTTCTCTGCTCCAGGTCGCTGGCCCAGGCTCCTTTCGATGCCCTCCTCACAGCATGTCCCCCCCTGGGGCCAGAGCTGGCTGGCACACAAACCTACGTTTACCCATGTCTGCTGCTTTCTGATCGCCACGGGATCGAGAGAACCTGCTACAGCACAAGACCCATCTTTTCTGTACAACAAATCGTCACTGAACATCAACCATGTGCCCGTCACTGGGATGGGCACTGGAGGTAAGAAGCAACTAGAGAGACAGCTGTTGGCCTCCTAAAACGTACAGTCAGGACGAGAAACAGACATTAGCCCACCACACAAACAGCTGTGGACGGCTGCGGCTATGCCAAGACTGCAAAGACACACCGGGCGAAATACTCTGCGTTCAGATGGTGGCAATGGGCACACCCTCGCCACTGCACCAGAAACTGCGACTCCTACACGTCAAAGGGTGCATTTTATGGTACGTGAATTGTACGTTTTTAAATAAAAAACAGCCCTGGCCAGTGAAGCTCAGTGGACTGGGCGCCGACCTGTGAACCAAAGGGTCACTGGTTCAATTCCCAGTCAGGACACAGGCCTGGGTTGCGCGCCAGGTCCCAAGATGGGGGCATGTGAGAGGCAGCCACACATGGATGTTTCTCTCCCTCTCTCTAAAAATAATTAAAATACAATCTTTCAAAAATAAAAAACGAAACACACCAGGTTCAACGCCTCTGTTGCAGGGTCTGGCCCAGGCAGAGCTGGTGAAAGCTTCTCACAAATGGCCAACACTCACTGAGCACCTGCTGCCCACCAGGCCCCTTTCCCTGCAATGACCCACCTGATCAGCCTGCCACCTGAAGGTCAGCACTCCTGCCCTCAGCGCAGAGACAAGGGGCTGAGGGTCAAGTCACCGACCCATGGTCAGAGGGCCAACAAAGGGTGAGGCCAGAATCCGCGCCTCAGCCAAGCGGCTCTTACTTGCCGCAGTGCGGTCCCCAGGCATGCCTGCCCCTCCTACTGCCTACAACACGGTAGGTGCACGGCTGCGTTCCCATCTCCTGGTAGCCTCTGCACCGGGGAGGCCCTGCAAGAGCCTGCACTGCCCCTGCTACGCAGCCCTCTGGGTCACCTCTCCTCCATGCTCCCCTCACAGGCTGTGCTCCAGCCACACGCGCCCCGTGTCACTCCAGGGGCCGGGCGCGCTCCTACTGCAGGGCCATCCCATTTGCTTGAGCCATGAGGACAATCCCAACAAAGGTTATAAATCATGGTTCCGCCCCAGCTTCAGTTAACATGTGCTCTAGAGTCGCTAACAACGCCACTAGCAGGGTTCTATACTGAAATGTACACTTCATTGATTAATTTTCATTGAAACTGCCTCATTTTCCTAGTTTTTTCTTGTTCTGCATGATGTCACATGCAAAGATTTTCATTTACAAAATCCAGTATTCCAGCAGGTTTTGCTTACCCATTACTGAATAGTATGAACGAAAGTCATCCAGCTACCTTTGCTGTGAAATATTGGCCAAAAGTCCGTATGGTTTTTGAAGTAAGGGACACATTCTTCATCTTCACCAGGAGCTACTGATTTGGGTAGTTTGAGCACGTCGGCTCCCTCCCACCCTTGGCGTCTAGTGAGCAGAGGCAACCGGGGCTGCCCAACATCTGCCCGTGCAGAAGACAGCCCCGAGGCAAAGACTTATTTGGGCACAATGTCAGTCGTACCAAAAAACTTCATAAACCACTTTTGACACATTCAATCAGTCACAGCACCTTCTCCGGACACTGCTCGAAACTTTTTGTGTGTTTCAGTTGTTTTTTTACCTTTCTTGAAATAATAAAGCATAATGCGCTGAAAAATGCTGCATATCTTCAACATTAAAATGGCTGCAGAAAAATTCACCAATTTTGATGTTTTTTTAAATCCAAACTGATATGACAGCTGTCACAATACGATCTGACAAAACTGTTTTGAATGACATTGTAGGCAACTAAGCCATAGTACAAAATAAACTACACAAACTTTTTGGCCAACCCAATACAACAAAGCAATCAAGCCAAGAAATGTTCCAATGGAAGCTGGTCACCATTTTTCCTCCTGGAACCATGGTTTGTGACAGAAATATGGCAATAGCACTTTGAGACACCAAAACCAGCACGCTCTTACTGAAACTTGCCCATCTGTGCAATCACACAAAAAATGCTCTCTGATAACCAGTTTCATAACTTCATACAATAACCTGGGATTATTTTTAGTTAAACTATCCTGCTGAAAATCCTAAGTAACTATTAGGCATATACTGGCACAGGTTATCAAAGTAGGGTGCTGAGAAAGGAAAGATATAGTTAACACATTTACATCTAAAATAATTTTACTGCCCTGACTGGTGTGGCTCAGTGGATTGGGTATCGGTCTGTAAACCAAAGTGGCCACCAGTTCGATTCCTAGTCAGGGCACAGGCCTGGGTTGACAGACAGGTCTCAGGTTGAGGATGCACAAGAGGCAACCTGCATTGATGGTTTTCTCCCTTCTCCTCTCTCTAAAGAAAATAAATAAATCTTTAAAAAAAAAAGTTTTACCTCCAAATGGTGAAAACTATCACTTTTTATGCAAATTCACCTTGGGATTCTTTTACTTTTTTTTTTTTTAAAGATTTTATTCATTATTTTCAAAGAGAAGAGCAGGGAGGGAGAGAAGCATCAGTGAATGTACGGTTGCCTTTCACCTGCCTCCAGCTGGGGACCTGGTTATGTGTCATGACTGGGAATCAAACCAACTGCTGTTAGGGCTGCAGGCCGGCGCTCAACCCACTGGGCCACAGCAGCCAGGGTGGGATGCTTTTATTCTATTATTGGCGGGGGGGGGGGGGATTCTTTTAAACAGTAAGCTTCATGTGAGCTGAGCATAAGCAGGGAAACTGAGTCAAACTCATTTACTAGCATCTCTAGAAAAATACCTTTGACACAGCAAACTCCCTTAAGAGACCAGCACAAAGGCCAGAGCAAAGGCTTTGAGCTCATTTTCAAACCTCCTTTGATCCCCAACTAGCTGGGGCCCTCAGCCAAGTCTCCTTCCCTCCTGAGCCTCCGTTCTTCACAAAAGCCAGGTACCACCATGGAGCCTGTGACACAGTGTCACGGCCACAGCAACAAGGACCATCACCAGGCTATCACTATCACCCAACTGCACTGCCCGAAGGAAGTGAAACAGCTGCAAAACTTCATGGCTGTACTGTTGCCTTCAAAAGACTTATCCATACAGACCATTTTTAAGTTCAATAAAACTAATAATAAAAGCTTTTATATACACATCTTTGTATTTTCAAGGCTTTGCTTTTCCTTATGAACTTCTGGATAGTCCAAAGAATAGAAATAGTTTTATTTAAAACAATAATAGTATGTTTATCATTTTCGTTTCAAAACAATTAGACTTTCAAGAACAACCCCACGCCTTGGCTGGTGGCTCAGTGGATAAGGTGCCAGCCTGCAAACCCAAAGGTTGCTGGTTCAATTCCCAGCCAGGGCACATAACCAGGTTGCAGGCAACCATACATTGATGTTTCTCTCCCTTTCTTCCTCCCTTCCTGCCCTTCTCTCTAAAAATAATGAATAAAATCTTTTAAAAAAGAGAGAAAGAGCCCTGGCTGGTGGCACAGTGGATAAGGTGCCGGCCTATGAGCCCAGGGGTCGCTGGTTGGATTCCCAGCCAGGGCACATGGCCAGGTTGCAAGCCAGGTCTCCAGCCAGGTCTGTAGCTGGAGGCAGGTGAAAGGCAACCATACATGGATGCTTCTCTCTCCCTCTGCCTCCCTCCCTTTCCCTCTCTCTAAAAATAATAAATAAAATCTTTTAAAGAAAGAAAGAAAAGAACAACTCCAGTCTTTGTGTTGTTTACTGAATTAGGCTATAAATTTAAGCCTATCAAGTGGCCTATTATTAATTAACAATAATAGTGAACACCTACTGAGCTCTTCCACCTGCTCTGTCACACAAGGACACTTCCTAAAAGCTGCCACAACAAAGTATGTCAGGACGCCTCAACCAGTAATGTATTACTGACCTTCACGAGAGTATCTGCTACAAACCAAGCTGGGCAGCAACCATAACTACTTGGTGATCCCTGGACCAACTCATTTTACAGGTGAGAAACCAAGGCCCAGAGAATATAAGTCCGAAGGTCACAGTTACTAACAAGAGAGGACCTGAAGCTAAGTCTCCCTACTTCCAGTTCGTTGTTTCATCAGCTGCATGATAGCTGATGGTTTACAAAGAGAACGAGCACCCTGGCTGGTGTGCTCCCAGGACTCAGCGCCCCTACAAACTGGGGGTCTCGGGTTCGATTCCCAGTCAGGGCAGGCCAGGTCCCCAGTTGGGGATGCGTGAAAAGCAACCACATGTTGATGTTTCTTTCCCTCTCTTTCTTTCTCCTTTCTCCTCTCTCTAAAAATAAATCAAATCTTTAATATAAATGTCATCCACTGACAAAAGGTGAGTAACTACAGGCACTAATACACAAAGCTATTCTGGTAAGGGAAAATGCCCAAATACAGCTATTTAAAAGTAGACAGCCATGGAACTCCATGCAAAGGGCTAACTGAGACTTCCAGAAAGACTTCCGTGTCAAGAGCATACTTTGTCATGGACTCCCAACACCTGAGAGACGAGGCGCAGTCAAGCACGGGACCAACTCAGGCGCTGCACACTGGCTGCCAGCTCCCCGGTAGGCTGCACACCCTCCTCCTGTGCCTGCTGAGCAGCTCAACTGTGCCCATTCTTGCTGAATTCACGCCGAATTCCAACCATTTGCACAAAAAAGTAAAATACCACGTTAGCAAATGTATGATATTGAGTACATGTCTTTGATGAGTTAATAAAAGATAATTTTTAAATGCCACCTTTTGCCGCTGCCTGTGTGGCTCAGGAGATTGAGCGCCAGCCTGTGAACCTGCTGAGTTCAAATCCGAGTCAGGGCACCAGCTGGGCTGTGGGCGGGGCCTGGCCGGGACCCACCACGGCTGGGTGGGAGAGGCGGCCAATCACAGTGTGTCTTCTCACAGGCTGTCTTTCTCCCTCCCTCCCTCTCTGAAACTAAAGAAATATATTTTTAAATGTCACCTTGTATATGAAATTACTAGAAAAGTTAAAATTGCCTTTGTGTGGCTCACATTACACCCCTATTGAAAGTGCTGCTTTCTACAAACTATGCAAAACTTGATCAAATTTTGTTTTGATGATTCATCACGACGATGAACAACAAATATACAATAAAAGAAAATCGTATTTCTATCTTGGATCTGTAGTTTAAAATAGTTCCAAGTAAAAATCTCATGTTAGCCCTGCCAGGTGTGGCTCAGTGGATTGAGCTCAGGCCTTCGAACCAACAGGTCGCTGGTTCGATTCCCAGTCAGGGCACAGGCCTGGGTCACAGGCCAGGTGCCCAGTTGGGGGCACAAGGGAGGCAACCATGCATTGAATGTTTCTCTCCCTCTCTTTCTCTCTCTGATCCCTTCTCTAAAAATAAATAAATATTTTTTTTAAAAAAGAATCACGTTATTTAAATTTCTATTAAACTTACAATCAACCCCAACTGTGTCGATAGAGGAAGGAGTCAATGCTACAAGCAGTATTTTTAGGGACCAAGAAGGAAATACAAAGAGGGACCACGGAAAGACATCTGTTTCTAGGAGGCGTTTTAACCTAAGAGCCGCGAGGTTCCGGCAGTTAACAGGCCTGCGTGTTTTTATCCGCTGCACCCGAGTAGGAAGGGCTCAGACCCCAGTGTTTTTAACAGCAGCCCCGGGTCGCGTCCAGTGTCATGAAGACCCATCCCCGGGCTGGCGGACCGCGGGCACCAGCCAATAGGACGGTCCATGTGCACCGCAGAAGCCAGCGTGTCCCCGAGTTTGGACTCAGGCATCACAAGGTGACAGGACTCTGCGGCCTCCCAGGGGCTCGCGTCCGTCCCCTTCCACAGGTGCAACGAAAACTGCGTCCCAAAGTGCAGCGCCTGGTCCACCCGCGCGCCCCGGGGCGGCCCCCAGCACCTGCGGGGCTGCGGTCGGACGCGGGCTCCAGGCCCACGGGGGCGGCGATCGGCGTCGGCGCGCGCCCGTGGAGTCCTCCCGCTTGGCCCACAGGGACGCGCGGGGACACTGCGGTCGCGCCGCGGCACCGGCGGAGGCCTCCGCGGGCTCAAGGTCACGGCGCCGACCGGGCGCGGAGCCCCCTCCCTCCCGACGGGCGCCGTCTGAGCAGCAGCCCTGGGGACCCGCGCGCCCCCACCCCGGTAGGGAGGGTCCGCCGGTCGGCCGGCCAAACCGAGGCGCGCGGGGACCGGCTCCAGGGGCCACCGGAAGGCAGCGACCGCGCAGCCCCCAGCCAGCCGGTGCCGGGCGCTGCCCGCAGGAGCCCCGAGTTCCGGTGGGTGCCGCCGGGGCTCAGCGAGGAAGCCGCAGGCCCAGGACGCGCGTGCGGCTTCGCCCGACCAGTGGGGCTCGGAGCCCGCCCGCCCCGGGGCACCCGCAGCGGCCCGCCCCCGCGGCCACCGCCCGCCCCCCTCGCCCGACGCGCCGCGCTCACCGGCGCCGCGGCTCCTCCAGGCCCGCGGGCCCGCACGGCCGACGGGAGGCGGGTCTCCGCCCGGGGGCGCACGCACCGGGGGCAGGACAAAGGCGGCGCCGCGCCGGAGCCCCGCACCCGAGACCGCAGATGCGGCGCCCGCCCCGCGCGGCCCGGAGCCGCGTCCCCAAGAGAGCGCGGCGGGGCGGCGGGGCGGCGGCGCTGCGGGCTCCGGCGCGGGAGCGCCCGCGGGGTCCGTGAGGCGAACCCAGCAACCGCAGGCGGGTCACCCGCGCCACCGGCGCCGCCAGCCCCGCGCCCCGCGAGCGCCACGCGACCACGGCCTCGCGCCCCCACCCGCCGCGACGGCCGGAAAACCGGCTCCGATTTCACCCGCGCCGCCCGCCCCGCAGGAAGGGCCGCGGCCGAGGGGCGCAGGCCGGGGTCCCCGCCGCGCCGCCCCGGAGCCCCCCGCCCGCCCGCGGACCCCAGCCCCGCGCGCGATCCCGGCTGACAGCCCGGCGCGCCCCCACCTGCCCGCCCGGGTCCCCCGCCCCGCCGCCCGCCCGGCCACTTCCTTCCCCGCCGCCCAGCCCCGCGCCGGCCCGAGGCGGGGGCGCGGGAGGAGGGCGGCCGGGCCCGCGGCCCGCGGGGGTAGCGCGGCGCCCACTCACCGGCATCATCGCGACGCGGGTCCGCGACGGCCTCGGCCGCCTGACAGGACCCTCGGCGCCGCGCCCGCCGCTCCGGCCGCCCGCACAGGCCGCGCGCCGCCGCCGCGCTCTCGGGCCCTCCGCGGCCAGGCGGCGGCTGCGGCGGGGCTGCGGAGCCTGGCCCGCCTGTGGGAGCCGCCGGCGCGCCGCGTCGCTGTCCCGGGACCGCCGCCGCCTCCGCCTCGGCCCGACCGCCTCGCGCCGCCCGCCCGCGGGTGCTCCCTCCGCGCCGCCCGGCCCCGCCCCCAGCGCGTCGCCCCGCACGGGGCCATCCGGCCCCTCCGATTGGCCCGATGAGGAGGGGGCGGGGCGAGGGCGGAGCTTCGAGGACCCGCCCCCAACCTCGAGCTCCGCGGCGGCCAGGTGCGAGCGCGTTCGCGCGTCCGCGCGCCCGCGGGTGGGGCGCGCGCCCTGCGCGTCGGCCGGTGGGCTTTGGGCTCCGCGGGACCGAGAGCGGGGACTCTGCGAGACGTCGGGCGGGGAAAACGGAGGCCCAGTGAGGGGAGGGCCTAGCCGGGACCCCGCAGCGAGTCACACCGAGGCCAGGACTCCAACCGCGGGCTCCGGGAGGCTAGGGGGCGCTGGACGCACCCGAGTCTGGCTGCGGCCTGACTGCCCTGCTCCCCGCCCGTGGGGCTGCAGGCGAGGGGCCCAGTCCGAGGAGCGTGGGTGCTCCCCGCACCATCCACGTGCCCCGGCTCCGCAGTGCTCAGGGTGAACCCACGAAGGCGCTTGGTCCGGGCCCCTGGACAGCTGATGGCCCCGGGCCAGCGGGCCTTGGAGGGAACGTCTCGGCTCCCGGCCTTGGCTCCTCACACGGGCAGGACACCCGGCCCAGAACGCCCGTGCCCACCTGTGCCAGCCCCCGCGGCCCGGGGCAGGGCCCAGCCCTCCTGCTAGGCTCCAGGTCTCCTGTAGCCTTGCCTCCCAGGACACCCGTTCCCCCGCCCCGAGTGCCCGAGTGACAGAGCCCTGGGCAGGTCGCCGCTGTGCAGAGCCTAGCGCAGGGCGGGGAGCAGACCCCAGGAGACAGGCTGACCAGCGGGCGGCCACCCTCCGCGCCCTCCACACCGCGCCAGCCCCCGAACCCTGACAGATGTGTCTGTGCCCGATGTACCCCTATGGCTCCACTGAAACGTGCCCGAGCACCCAGAACATCGAGGTCTGTTGACGGCCCCAAACACCAAAGGCCACAAACCACCTAGGGAAGGGCCCGATCCTTGGAGGAGGCCGCAGGTGGTGACCGGGTCTGCCTGTAACCTGTCTGCTCCTCCAAGAGGCCGGTTGCTGGGTGGGGCTAGGTGCAAAGGGGAAGGAGGCCAAGCAGAAGCCACGGCTGGGCGTGGGGAGCCACCCTGTTCTCCAGGGCCGCGGTGTGTTGACTGTGTGTGTGTGTGTTAGTGGCTGAGAGGGCAGAATTTTCGGTTGGACCCTGCCTCTGCCATGCCTCGCTGCATGACAGGCTACCTCTTGCTGTATCTCCCTTTGCCCATCTCTGTAATGGGAGGCTGCAATAATAATAGTGCCTGCCTGGTGGCATCTGGGGAGGTCAGACATGATGAATGAAAAGTGCGGAGCTCCAGGCAACTCTAGGTAATGTGAGATCCTAGCCCCACATTCTAACTCCAGCTCTGCTTCTGACACCCCATGTGGCCCTAGGGAATTGTACCCCTTCTCTGGGTCTCAGTCTCCCCCTCTGTAACCAGAGAAGGGCTGGGTTCCCTGACCCCACAAGGGCTTTCAAGCTCTGACGTGTTAATGTGGGAGTCGTGAAGAGGCCCGCAGAGTTGTGAAGGGGCCCCTGTCCCTTGTTGGCCTGCCAAGCCAGGCCAGGGACAGGCTTTGCCAGGGAACTGCAGAGACGTGCCCCCTGGGGTGAGAAGCTCAAAGTGAGCCCCCTCTCCTGAGAAGGGGAGCCTTAGCCAGTGGGGTCACACTCTTGCCTGTAGGACCTGTGGGCACAGTGGCAGCTACCCCACCCTCACATCCGGTCCCCTCTGTCCCCCGGACAGGCGTTTATTTGAGGCCAGGCTCGTCAGTGGCTCCCCACAGAAGCCCTCCTGCTGCAAATGCCTGGCATCAGGCCCGAACAGCTGGCATCTCGACCAGGGGCGTTCACAAATGCCCGGCCTGCTCCGACCTCCACACCCAAACCACCCCACACAGTCGTAATCAGGTCACGCGTGCACACTCCTACACTGCACAGCTTTCCTGTGTCTCCCTGTCACCCAGGCTACAGTTCACAAGGAGCCAGCCCTTCACGAGTCACCATCCATGGTGCGATATGAACTTAGGGTGATGGAAAATGTCCAGATTGTTCAGAGATGTGCACTTGCCTTTGTAAGGGTCCTGGACTTTACGTTAAACGGCTCAGCCAAAGGGAGAGAGTGCAGCAGGGAGAGCTGGCTGAAACCAGCACAGCAAATTCTTGACAATTGCTCAACATGGGGTGATGGGTGTGTGGTGCATTGTATTTTTCTCTCTACTTTGTATGTTTGAACTATTTTACATTAAGATGATTAAGTGCTTTTTAAAGGAAATTAAAAGGTCATTTGGGGAGAGAAATCAGTATAGATTCACATTTGCATAAAGGAATTCTTGAAGGATCCACAGACTACTAATAAAGAAATAGCTAGAAG
The DNA here is from genome assembly GCA_004026585.1 of Noctilio leporinus. NCBI lineage: Eukaryota > Metazoa > Chordata > Mammalia > Chiroptera > Noctilionidae > Noctilio > Noctilio leporinus. Next base: position 20,703 of record PVIW01003460.1, on the reverse strand, counting down.
TGAGAATAAGAACTGGGCAGATAAGGGACAGAATTCAGTGCTACTTTTCACTATTTTTAAAAATAAACTTTACCTGCAAACCCAAAGGTCGCAGGTTCGATTCCCCAGCCAGGGCACATAACGAGGTTGCAAACCAGGTCTCCAGTCAGGTCTGTGGCTGGAGGCAGGTGAAAAGTAACCACACATTGATGTCTGTCTCCCTCTCTGCCTCTCTCTCTTCCCCTCTTTCTAAAAAATAACAAATAAAATATTTTTAAAAATAAATAAACTTTATTTTTAGAATCATTTTTAGATTGACAGAAAAAGTATGAAGATGATACAGAGTTCCAATTTTACTTCCTCCACCCTGTTCCCTGTTATTAACATTTTGCATTAATATGACACATTCATGACAACTAATAAACCAGTACTGAAGCATTGTTGTTCAGTAGGCCAAAAAGCTGATAGGTTTTTTCCCCATACAACAGAAGACACGTTTTTCATTTCGCCAATAACTTGACTGATTTGGAGATTTTGAGTATGTCACCTATTTCCTGCTATTGGTGTCTACTAACTGGGCAGAGGCCAAGGGTGCTGCTAAACATATGTCAGTGCAAAAGATAGTCCTGCAGCAAAGAATTGTTCAGTCAAAATGTCAACAGCACCAAGAAACTTCACAAACCACTTTTGACATATTTGATCAGAAACAGCACCTTCTCCATACACAGCACAAATCTTTATTTGCATTTCAGTTGCATTTTTATCTTTCTTGAAATAGTAAAGCATAATACACCAAAAATGTTGCATATCTTCTTCCACTTTCAACATTAAAGTGGCTACACAAAAATACAAGTTTAATTTAATAACAGCTGTGACAATACATACTAACAAAGTTGTTTCGAATGAAGTTAAAAACAACTGAGCACTACTAAAGATATCTTATCAAAAACATAATGGACTTTTGGCCAACCCAATATAACCTAAAGTCCATAGTTAACTCAGAGGTCCATACTTTCTTTCACCCTATGTCCTTTGTTCCAGGGTCCCAACTAGGACATCATGTTACATTCAGGGGCCATGTCTCCTTTGGCTTCTCTGGGCTGGGACAGTTTCCCAGACTTTCTTTGTTCTGACCTTGATAGTTTGGAGGACTAATTAGGTGTTTTGCACGTGTCCCTCACTTGAGATTTATCTGAGTTGAGACTGAGTTGACAGGGTTTGTTTTGTTATTTTCTTTTCAGAACACACCAGAGGACAATATTAGTTTTACCACATCATGTGAAGGGTACACACTATCACTTGATACATCTCTGTTAATGTTGATCTTGATTGCCAGCTCCTTCTCACCTCCTAGGTTTGATTTTGAACCAGCTGAATGAATATGTTATTACTTAAAATTAAGATTTTAGAAGTAAGACCTAGATGAGTTTTCTAGGGTGGCCATAATACAAATGGGCAGCTTATGCAACAGAATGTATCTTCTCAGAGCTGGGGGCTGGAGGTCCCCAGAGCAGGCAGTCAGGGGGGCCTCCTGAGTGGCCTTCGGGTGGCCACCCTCTTGCTGGCTCTTCACATGGTCTTTCCTCCCTGTACCTCTCTCTTTTTATAAGAACACCCATCACAGTGGATTAAGGCACACCCATATGACCTCTGTCTAACCTTAATTACCTATTTAGAGTCCCTATTTCCACACACAGTCACTTCCAGAGGTACAATAGGGGGTCTTGGGAGGACACAGTTCAGTCTATGACAAGACCCTTCATACCATGGCCCTGGTCTACCTTTTCAAGGTCATCTCCCACGTCCCTCAGTGTCCCACACCTAGATCTTCTACCCCAGCCATCCAAAACCCTGGCCACACTCTTGTCCCTGTCACCTGCCTCCCTGTGCCTGACAGAGCACTGTCCATTTCCTCCAGAAGTGTGACCCTGCTCTTGTCACAATTTAGATCCTTCCTCTTCTTCAAAGACTCCCCAGGTCCCCCCCCCACCCCCAAATTCCTCTCCACTGCCCCCTTCCACCCTGCCACCTTGGATCTGGCAGCACGCCTCTCTCCCCGGGGCCCAGCACCCCTCCTCAGCTGACAGGAGTTGGCTGGGTTTTTCCTGTGTCCCCGGCACCGGCCCAGGCCCTGGCCGCACAACCCCAAGCAGTGCAGACAAGGCCCCTGTCCTCATGGAGCTTGTGTTCCGGTCAGGGGGAAAGGTGATACACAAAAAACAAAGAAACTAACTACAAACAGTTGTAAGTGTATCAAAAATAAATAAAGCCATCTACCAGAGACAACTGCTTTTGCCACGAGGTAGCACTGAGTTGGGGTAGGCATACCCAGCAGCTGTGTGCTGTGTGCACACGCCTGTGTGTCAGGTGGGCGGGCGGCCATGGTGGGCTCACAAGCAGCACAGAGAGAGTGCGGAGGGCAGCGAGGTCTGGATTGGGTTTCGGGCCATGATGAGTCTGGAAGTTACACGCGTGGCTTTCCGGGGGGTAGTGAGGGCTGATTCATGTTTTCCAACACCCAGCGGGCACCAGGGGGAGGCTGGCTGGCTCATGGCCAGGCAGGAGAGGCGGACCCTTTAGGAGCAGAGATGGTGAATGTGGGGAAGGGATTCCAGTCAGGATGTGCTTCGAAGGGTGGGAATTGGGGAGGTGAGAAAGGAAAACCCTGGAGTGGCTCCCAGGATTCTGCCCAGTGCTGGGGCGCTGGGGTGCGGCCCAGGCTGCCTGGTGCCCAAAGAGCCCCCCCTGCCACCCCTGCATGCCTAGCGAGCTGGGGAAGGGTAGGCCCAGGGTGGATGTCCTGGCCTGCCTGGGGACCGCCACATTTCAGGACTCCCCTTCTAGGTCCAGTGTGGGTCTGTGTCCCATCCTGCTATCTATTCCCCAGCCCTCTGGCCAGGCACTGGGCACACCCAGGGCCTCTACGCCCACCTTTTCCTCCCGCTCCTCCCCAGACAGTGTCACCCTGCCTCCTGACTTAGTTTCACTGCAGACTGAAGGACTTTTCTAAAGCAGACCTGGCCAGGCCTCCTGAGACCCCACAGCTCTCAGGGGCAGGGGTGCGGAGTTAGACCCCTGGGGCTTGGGCCCCCTGCTCCCCAGCCTCAGGCTTCCCATCCCTGCCAGACAGTCCTCCAACCCACAATCCCTAAGCTCCCATTCCCCGCACTGCGGGGGTGGGGACAGTGGGGATGGAGGCTCCCGTTCCGCCCCCGCAGTTCCCGGGAAACCTGTTTCCACAAGTGTTGGATGCAAACCAGTTGCACTTCCATTAGCTCCTCTGGGGTGTTAAGTAATAATTTTGTCGTCAAGGTTGGAGAAGCAGAACTTGGTGCGAATGAACGCAGCCAGATTTTCTGCTTGGCGGTGCGGCCCTGGGTCCCAGTGCAGCCGCCGCCGGCGCGTAAAGGTGCCCACGGGGCGCTCACTCCACGCCGCCTCCCGAGGAAATGCCGCCGGGAAGCAGGCGGCGCCCCAGCACCGAACAGCCGTTCCCGTCCACTCACAGCCAGCAGTGCAGACCTCAGGGCGGGGCCCCGCGGGCCGACCCACGCGGGTCTGGGGCGCCGCGGGTGCCCAATGCGGGGTTGCAGCCCTGGAGGTGCGTGTGGCCCGTGGGGGAGGTTCGGCGTAGCTGGGGCGCATCAAATGGCCACAGCCAGGCGGGGACACCCTAAGGCAGGTGTTCTCTGACACCCAGAGGTCTCGCCACCTTCCCGGGCCTTCTCTCCGTGGCCGGGACTCGAACCCATGCTGAGCAAGTGCTCAGGAGCAGCAGCGGTGCCAGGCGGGTCCGCCCCACAGCGCGGGGTTGGTCCGCTCCCGGCGCCGCAGCTCCGCAGCTCCGCCCTGTGGGCGGGGCGTCTCGGATGTGGGCGGGGCTTCCCGGCTTGGGCAGAGCGCGGGACACACTGACCTGGTTCTGCTCTGAGCCCTAAAACCTCCTTCTCCGCTCCTGGGATCCGCCTTGGGGACTGGGGGGAGCCCAGCCTGCGCTGCGTCAGGACGCTCATTGATTTATTCGTTCTGGACCTTTACTGTGACCTCAGGGCCGGACTCGGAGGTCGCAGTCCCTACCAGCAGGGAGCTTGTTGGAGGTCGTGCGAGGCGGGACAGCCTCGGCTCTTTTGTTCTTCCCACGCACCCCCTTCCCGCAATCGGCTGTAGTGGGTTTTCCCCCAACACCCGGCCCACGGGCTGCGCCACCTCCAGCCAAGCCGCTGTGCAGGGTCCCTTATCAGCCCCCTCCCCCAGCTCTCGGACACTTCAGGTGCTTCCAGTTTCCGCCATTATTCACGCTGCTGTCACATCATTCAGCGTCCCATGGGAGAACAGATGGCTTCCGCAAATTAGGGAAATTCCAGGAGGGTATTTTCAAAGCAGGACCGCTTACAGAAGGGGCGGGGCGGGGTAGGGGAACACGGAGAGGGTGCGGGGCTCGAGGACCCGCACAGGTGAGACAGCTCCACCTCAGGCTGGAGGCAGGTGAGAGGGGCGGTCACCAGCAAATGACACGAGTCACCAAGAAGTGGCCTGACCCTGAGAGCGATAACTTCCCGTCAGGTGACACTGCCCGTCCAAGGCCATCCGGCAGGGAGTAGCCGGATCTGTTCTCTGACCTCCCACAGGGTCCTTCTCTGCCAAACATGGCGGGGTTTGGAGGACTAGGGATGCGCTGACGCGGCCCATGCCCGGGGCCTGCCGGGACGGTTCTTCCGAGTCTAAAACCTGCGCTCTGTGCACACTGAGCATCCATTTTGCAACAACTAATTGGATATTTTGTAACCAGAAGGAAACAAAATGCGCTTTCGGCCCTGGCTGGTGTGGCTCCGTGGCATGGGCCTGCCTGTGAGCGCAAAGGTCGCTGGTTCGATTCCTAGTCAGAGCATATGCCTGGGTTGCAGGCCAGGCCCCCAGTTGGCATCTGATCAGTCACACTGATGTTTCTCTCCTTCTCTTTCTCCCTCCCTTCCCCTCTCTCTAAAAGTAAATAAATAAAATCTTTTATTTTACTCTATTTTATTTTAAAGATTTTATTTATTATTTTTAGAGAAAGGGGAAGGGAGAGAGACAGAGAGGGAGAGAAGCATCAATGTATGGTTGCCTTTCACCTGCCTCCAGCTACAGACCTGGATGGAGACCTGGCTTACAGCCTGGTTATGTGCCCCGGCTGGGAATTGAACCAGCGACCTTTGGGTTCGCTGGCCGTCACCTTATCCATGGTGCCACCGGCCAAGACTTAAAAACAAATTTTCTTCTTTTTTAAAGTGCTTTCACATAGTATTGTACCTAGGACCCCAGGCTGTGTAGCTAGACCACCTGCTACTTGGGTAATTTGGGGCAAGTTATGCAACTTTTCTGTGCCTCAGTTTGCTTACCCGTATAATGAGGGTATTTACAGTGCCTATCTCAAGGACTTTTGTCTGGATTTATAAAATCATGAGTATGAATGCTACGCAGTCATTTGCTGTGAAGCAAATGAAGCACCAGGTGAAGCACAGCTTCCAGGCTGGGAGGGTCCCAGGCCTCCAGAGCCACATCCGATGACCTGCAGCCTCTGTTGCCCCAGCAGTCCGGCCTGACCATGAACTGCCTCTCCAGATGAATAGCAGCGCCATCTCTCCCTGGCTCAGCCCCCTCAACCTCCTCCGCACGGATGCACAGACAGGAACACAAGCTGGAACAGGGTGATCTGTTCTTTTTGCCGAAAACAAAGGAGGCAGTTGGCAGTGGGGTTGGCCTGCGTGGTACTTGGAGATAGTGTGACTGCTGCAGTTGGTACTGGGGGCCTGAGACGGTTCTGGGCAAATTCAGGAAACTCCTCCCACGTGAAGGAGGATGATACCGGGCCTGCCTCCTGGTGACTCTGAAGGGACGTTGTCCATCCGTAAGCTGGCCTGGTCCAGCAGGGAGGGCAGCCCAGCTGGACACGGTGGGAAGAGCACATCCAGGCCTCCCAGGGCCTACGGGAGGATGTTGATCTGGTTGGGCCAGGAAGGGGAATTCACACTCACACACCCCCACACGCCGGGATAGGGCAGGGGATAGTTCAGCACTTCTTGTCACCTTCCGATGCCCTCTACGTATCATGCGGTGGTTGGAGTCAGAAAGACCTGACTCCAATTCCAAGTCCAAATCCAAACATGCAAAAATGACTCTGTGTAGACAGAGTGCCTAGCTTTCTTCATGATTAAAATGAATTCTGATTTGTATCAAAAGAATAAATAAACTTGATTTTTAAAAAGACTTTATTTACTTATTTTTAGAGAGAGGGGAAGGGAAGGAGGAGGGAGAGAAACATCCATGTGTGGTTGCCTCTTGCACACCCCCACCTGGCCCACAACCCAGGCATGTGCTGACTGGGAATCGAGCCAGCAACCCTTTGGTTTGAAGGCTGGTGCTCAATCCACTGAGTCATACCAGCCAGGGCCATAGGGTTGATTTTTATCCTGACAAATAGTATGTCAAGGCTCCTGAGAAAACACAGCAGGCCCAGGCCCGTCTCAGAGTCCCATGCCTCAGGGCCAGCCTCTCTCAATGTTTACTTTTGCATAATATGTGTGTTTGTAAGTATTACTCTTGTACTGTCACATCTTGGGTTTTCAATTCCAGATGCCATTGATTGCCAGCTTATAGCAGATGAGATATTGGCGATCTTACCTGCCCTCTCCCAACACATCTTTTCCCGTTTCACAGTTAGATGCACTTTCGGCTTAAGCAATGCACACGCGTCCATGGTGGTGCCCATGTGAAGACCATTCACTGCAGACCCACGTGGCGACCTGATTATTTTGCTACAACAGGTGTTTCATTGGCGCCGATGAGCTCACAGGTGACAGGTGGGCAGGGCGAGCTGGCCACACAGCCCAGAAGCCAAGTTATTCCTGGCAACTTTCCCCAGGCTGCTAACACTTCGAACCCATGGAGGCAAGCATTCCAACCATTACAAGAGGGCCTTAATAGGTGAAGGCCTTACAAATAAGCAAGCTCAAAAATCCCACAGAGACATCTCCCCTCCGTGGAGGTCAGTGCGGGGCAAAACCACGCCCCACCCCCAGGCCCGCCAGCCGGCCTGAGGAAGCAGCAGAGACAGTCCCTCAGATGAAAACATTCTGCTTGCTTTCTGTTCACAGAGGAGGCTTCCTCCCTATTGTACTTGGGTTGTTGACGCAACTGGTCTCTTTCAGCTGCGAACCTCTTCAAGCGTCCACATCCCCACGGGAAGCAGAACTCTGGGGCTGAAGCTGCAAAGGAGTTGCCCACTGGGATTCTGGGGGCTGGGGCCAGAGACAGGCCTGTTAGTGCCTTTATTAGAATCACTGTTGTTTTAATTAAGGCCCTGGTTGCAACATTCCAAGATGCAAAGCACAACCTAATAAAGGATTTGTATCCAGAATATAGAAAGAACTCTCATAACTCAATAGTAAAACAAACAACCCCATAAAAATGAGTAAAAGACTTGAAGAGACATCGCAGCAAAGATACGGATGACATACCAGCACATGAAGAGCTTGTTCGTCACCACCTGTGAGACAGCTGCTTCAAGGTCCAAATGAAAAGCCTGAAGGCGTCCTGGGCGCGAGCGGGTGGACCACCTGACCCGCTTCTGCTGAGCTGGCAGGAATGCCAGGGGGCCCAGCCTCTTTGGAATAGTTTGGTATTTCCTTTTCTCGCTTTTTTTTTTTTTTTTTTTTTTAATCCTCACCCAAGGCCATTTTAGGGAGACAAAGGAAAGGAGAGAAAGACACATTGTTGTGAGAGAGAAGCATCAACCGGTTGCCACCAGCACGTGCCCTGACCGGGAATCGAACCCCTGACCATTTGGTGCACGGGGAGGACGCATGAACCAACTGAGCCACACTGGCCAGGGCTCTCGGAGTTTCTCTTAAAATGTTCTTTGATGACTTCATTTCTTCCGTTTCTTTGTTGTTGGTTTTGTTTTTGTCGAGTCCCTGACATTCAGATGTTGGACCTCTTTGTTTCTCTGTCTTTTCTCTCCTTGTTTCTCTGTCTTTTTCTCTCCTTGTTTCTCTGTCTGTGCCCTGAAAGATTTGCTCAATGGGCTGAAAGGACCACAAGGACCTTGTCCACTTTCACAGCGTTACACGCTGTTCACACATCCACGCGTTTGTGGACTCGTGGGGTTCAGGCCATCAAGACTGATCTCAGGCGTTCACCCTGTCAGAGTGAAAGAAAGCCAAAATCCCCCACTCTGCAGTTTGGGGAGAGGGGTGGGATGAGAGCAGGTGCACTAGCCTTTGTGCTTTTCCCACCGAGGAGCTAGTGGGGGCCTCACCCAGAGAGTAGTGATGAAAAGGCTTCCAGTCCAGGCAAAATTCCGTCAGTGGTCAGAACTGTTTACACATTATGTCAAAGGGGATTTAAAGTAAGGGAGCAGCCATCTATCTCCCGGCCTGCCCCGGGTGAAGAGGCAGAGGGGCTCCCCTGGAATGACATGCGGAGACACGTGGTCTCTCTCCGATCCCCTGGATGGACGTGCAGACACGGACTCATTTGCACCCTGGATGGACCCACAGGCAGACACGCAGCCTGAGAACTCACCTGGACTGAGAAGGGGGAAGCGAAGGGGAAAGGGAGACATGCAGATCGCCCAGAGATGGGGCGTTACCTGCGGTGTAAGAGTTGGGGAGCAAGCCTCCCCCGACTGGGCACAGCAGCTGCCGGGAACTTTGAATTTGTCACTGGAATGCTAGGCTGCAAACTGCTGTGTTTCCCTGAACGCCGGTATCTTTCGCTAGCCTAATTGGACAGGGCTATATACTTTGAGTGTTTTTAAAGGGAGTGGGATTTAACGGCACAATTTCACCTTTAAGATAAATCTGTACCCCTCAAATAAACAAAATACCTTTCCTTTCCACCAAAGTCTGTTATTCAAGAGTCATTCCTGGCGCTGGGCAAACTGAGCCCATTAAAACTGAGGACCCCCCCGCCAAGGGTCCTGTTACAACCCCAGAACGATAATAAATATGGGTTGGTTTAGACCATCAAGTCTGCAGTCATTTATTACAGCAGCAATCAGAAACGGATACACTCCCCACCCTCTCGTCTCCCACAATCTTCTTCATATCAGCTGATGGCAGCACCCCCAACATCCTGACTCGCCCCTGGGAGTTGTCCTGGAGCCTCTTTATTGTGCACCCCACAGTCGGTGTACCAGGAAACACCTTTCGCTCCGCCCTGCACCACCGCTCCGGAGCCCAACCAAGGCAGTGGCCTCCCTTACCACGGCACCGCCACCCTGGTCCCCTGCTTCTGCTTCATGCCCACTTACCAACCACCAGCCACCCACCCTGGAGTCCATTTTCAACGAAGCACCCAGCCTGATCCTTTTAAAACAAATAGGATCAGCCGTGGCTGGTGTGGCTCAGTGGGCTGAGTGAGCACCAGCCTGCAAACCGAAAGGTCGCTGGTTCAATTTCTGGTTGGGGCACAGGCCTGGGTTGCGGGCCAGGTCCCCTGTCGGGGGCATGTGAGAGGCAACTGATTGATGGTTCTCTAGCACCTGCATGTTTCTCTCCCTCTCCTTCTCCTGCCTTCCCTCTTTCTGAAAATAAATAAGTAAAATATTTTTAAAAAAATAAGTAAGATCATTTTATTCCCCTCACTGGTTCTCCATCTCACCCAGCGAAAGTCAAAATTCCCTGCACAGCCTACAGGGCTGGGACAGCTGTCACCTGCTGTGCCAGCTCCCACCTCACCTGGAGCCACTCTGCACCTGCTGCATGGCCAGAACAGGGGCTCACAGAAAGGAACCTCGAGGGCTGGCCCGACAACCCCTGACGGGCAGGTCACGGGCAGTCTTGCCCCAGGCCTGGAACTTGGTAGTAAAAAGCTGGAAGCCAGCCCTGTGCGTTGCTCTTCTGCATCCAGGTAAACACACTTTGGAAGAAACTAAGTCAAAACGACCCTCAGGAGAATAATTCTTGTTAACTTTCCTTAGTCCAATCCCGGATGCACTTTCCCACCTCCATGGGGTCTTCTTTACCTCCCCTCCTTCACTTCGAATGCACAGAAGAAGCTGCAAACTCTTCTTCTCCAGAGCATTTGAGACGGGGAGGCCGTGCCCTCCCTCCCCTCACCGCTGGCACGACCTTTGCCCTGTGCCCTGCGCCAGAGGAACATCCTCCAGAGCAGCCCAGATGGCATTCGACGGTGTTGTTCTTTGAACGGACATTTATGAGAGTTGGGGTTTGCGGAACAAGGAAGGGCTCAGCGCAGAAGCAGCGGCAGGAGAGCCCAGGCCAGTCCGAGCAAAGGGGCCAGGTTCAGGGGGTCACCCTGGAGGGGCGCATCATTCTCCAGTTGCAAGGCATGCGGGGCCCCTTGGAGTCTAGGAGATGCCTGCCTGTGGGGGACTCGGGTGCACCCCCCCGGGAGAGGAGCACCCACACCGCCTCTCACCTCTGGAGAAGTCTCCCGGGTGACCAGTGCACAGCAGGTGCTTAATAAACATACCAAATGAACGGGTGAGTGAGTGGCTTTCTTCCTCAGACCTACTGCTGGTCTCACCTCGGAAGCTAGTGCCGGATGCCCGCAGGCCCCACGCTGCTCTAGTCCCTGGCTGCCCGCTCCGCTGCAGCTGGGGCTGACTCCCGCCTGCCCGCCCAGCCCCTCCCATCCCCAGCCCTGGTCCTCCTTCCTGGCCAGGCTCCGTTCCTGGGCACTTACAACCTGACAAATCTGTGACCCTTGGACGAAGGGAGTACGACTGTCACCCTACTCTTTAGGTGAGTAAACAGAGGTAGGGAGGTTGGGCAACTTGCCCAAGGCTGCACCGCTGCTGAGTGTCAGGGCCAGGACTGGGATCACAGCTGTATGGGTCCGACAGCTCCTGTGCCCCTGGCCGGGTGGGTGTCCAGACCTGGCAGGGCTGGAGGGGGCTGTGCCCTGGGAAGCAGGCTGCCCTCGGGCCGTGCTGAGCTACAGGCCAAGTGCTTTGGGGGCTGCAGCCAGGATTTGTGGTTCTTTCCTGGGCCGCAGAGGCCCTGGTATAGGTATGGAGTGGGTGACCTTCTCCCCTGAGGTGACAGGCCTGACCCAGCAGTGACAGCCTCCAGCCATTCGGGTTCCACACGGCAGGGCTCGGAGGAGGGGCTGTGCAGCAGACCTAGTGCTGGGGCTGTACCTGCTGGATGCTGGAGGAACACTGGGAGGGCTCAGACGTGATGGCCTCCAGACCCTGCTGCGGGAGGCCTTCCCGATGTCTTCTGCTGCCCCATGACTTCCCCAAAGGTGGAGGGGACTTACCCGGAAGCAGACATGTTTTCTACAGATCTGCACCTGTGTGGAGCTCAGCCCCCTTCACACCCCAGGGTGCTTTCACATGGAGGAGCTTACCCTCAGCCTGGGAGAATGCTCACACCCATATGATGGATTGGGGAGCTGAAGCCCTGGGGGGACAGGCGGCCTCACTAGGCTGGGCAGCGGGGCCTGGCACGTGGGGCTCAGCTCCAGATGCTCCCAGCCCCTTGGGCAGCACTGGCTGTGCCTGCTGTCACACCACCAAAGCATCCTTGCCTGAGGGGCCCCCACCCTTCAGGAGGGCCAGCAGTGCCAGGTGGGAGGCGGGGCTGCGGGTGGCGGTCACGCCTGGGCCTGTTGGCCTAGAACACAATCCACCTGGTTGGTTGTCAGACTCAGATTTCCCGTCGCAGGCCATGCGTTTCCGCCACCAGCCAGCTGGGGAGCTGACGGAGCGGCTCCTCTGGGACCCGTCCTGGAGCAGGACCCCAGGGCCCCAACCCTGCCTTCCTGGCCAGAGGCCACCGGCCAAGCTCATCCTGGGGAGACGGGGTGGGGCAGCCGTGCTGTGCTGGGAGGCTGGCCTTGCGGGCGAACAAATGTTGGGCCTCCTAGTGCCCCCGCCACAAGTGCCTTGTGGTGACCTGAGTGGTCCCGGTGCTAAAGGAGCCTCGTTCGTTCCCTACCGCTTCAGGGTTCTCCATCCGAGTTCCTCAGGGCTGACCCTGCCCTTGGACCCCCCCCTCGTCACTCCCTCACCCACCTCCCTACCCCTCGCCGTTGCTTCTGCGTCACCTGACCCCGGTGTCCTAGCCTCCATCTTCTCTGGTTAGAACTGTTGTTCCCGCTGGGTCCTCCCTCCTCCGTGCGTCTGTCCCTGGTCCGCCCACCTTCCCCGGTCTTTATCACGGGGAGTCCTGTCAGCACCAGACATGGCCTCAGGGACCTCAGCTTCGCCTCCACTTGCTGCTGCAGAACTCAGGGCAGCTGAAGGGGAGGGTGCACGCTGAGCCCCGGCGGCCCTGCTGGCCTCCCCGCCACCCTGGGCTTCACTCCATGGCTCTCCTGGGCTGCCCAGGGCGGCCGGGTGGAGTCCTCAGCCCCCTGCTCATTCTGAGACCCCGGGGTGCTCTGCCTGGCCACTCACTGACAGTGAGTGACCTGTCCACTCTGACCTTCAGTTTTCTCACCCCTAAAATGGAGATAATGAGACACCCCTTTGGGCCCACGTGTAGCAACGAATTAGACCTGTGTAAGTCAATAGGCTTCACACCTCCTGGGAGATAGTTACCTGTGGTTCCTGCTAAGATAACGGGCCTGTTCATCCACCAGGCCAGTGAGCCTGCAGGTGCTGCGGGGAGAGGGGGTGGTGATGCAGCCCCAGGCTATGCCTTCCAGGGCTAACGCTGATGCTGAGGTCTGAGGTCACCACCCTGACCTCTGCCCTTCCCTCTTCTCCGCCCCCCTGTCCAATACACCACTTTCCTAGTTCATGTCCCTCTGCAGTGTCTGCACCCCTCTGTGACCCCATCACTCTGCAGGGGCCTGGCACCCAGCAGGGCGCAGGGTGGGGAGGAGGGTGAGGAAGGATCTCGGAAATCTTCCACCCCTCTCACTTTACAGACAGGAAAGCTGAGGCTTGGGGCGGTCAGCGCTGGCTCCAGGACACGGAGAAGTGGGGCAGCACTGGGAGGCCACCGCCAAGCCGAGGACCTTAAACCAGGCCTGTGGTTTGATCTCAGGTGGGGATCTGGGTTCCGGAGGGCCCATTTTCAGGCCAGCGAGCAGGGCATCCTGGGGACACGGCTGCACACCGGCCTGCATCTGCCCTGGCTGGAGCTCGGGTGTCAGGGCACCTTGGGCAGCGAGGGGGTGGGGTGGGGTGAGCCACACTCTGAAAAGGCTACTGGGAAATTGAGCAGCACCCGCTCTGCTGGGTCTCCAGGGAGAGGGACAGGGACCCAAATACCCCCAGTGGCATGAGCCACCCCCAGGCACTCTGAGGCGGACACCAGAGGCCTTGGCCCTCCCCAGCCCCCAGCCCATGGCTGCAGCCCCTTCACCCCTGCCTAGCTCCACAGACAGCACTGCCAGTCCCTGGGCCACCTGTCCCCAACGGCACTCTCCCTGGGTTTTCACGTAGCAGCGGCTGAAACCCAGAGGCTAGAACCCTCTGGCTGCTAGTTGCCTGCAGTTGTGATGTCAGGGCCTCTGTCTCTGCCTCTAGTGTCTGAACTGCCCGAAAGAGGGGAGAAAGGGAGTGTCCCCAGGGTGGGAGGGGGTGCTGGGGCTTGTCCAGCTGGGGGTCTGTCGGCTGCACTGAGCTGCTAGGCTGAGCACGCGTGAGGGCACCTGTGGGTGTGGCGGAGGTGAGACGTGAGTCCAGGGGAGAATGTCAGGCTGCAGGGGGAGATTCCCAGTCTTGCTGCTGGGGCCACATTAAGGACCAGCTTTTCCCCGTGGTCTCATAGCCACTGGAGCTCCTCCGCTCCACCTTCTATGTCCCCCAGGCCTGCAACTGCCTGGCCTTGGTCAGGATGGTACACGGGGCACAGACCTGGGCTTCTGACCCCTGCATTTGGAGTCTCGGGTCCAGCCTGGCTGAAGCCACAGGCCGGGCGCTTTCCCCTGCACCTGGGGCCAAGCCAGAGCTGAGGCGGAAGCGCTTGACCAGGTCAGTCCCTGCTCTGAGGCTCAGAGGCCCATTCCACCCGCAGGTCCCCGCCTCCAACTCTGTCCCGTGCTTTGGCCCCAGTCCAGGAGGCACTCCGGGCTGCAGCCTTGTTCTGGATCCCCCTGGTCGCCCACTGCCAGCTAGACCAAGGGCACCCTCCTCCGCCTGCTGCGGGCTCCGACCGTGCGCTGCGTGGGCCCTGGCACTGCCCGCCGTGGCCTGGCCTCTGGACACTGGCTGCGCAGCGGGAGTCACCCACGAATGCAGCAACAGTCCCCAGGTGTGTGCAGGTCAGCGGGCGCCCTGTGACGGCTGTGGCGCTGTTCTTATCCTATCTGGGGACATTGCTTCCTGCTCGGGGGAGGGGCTTGGGGGGAGCTGGCTCCCCGATGGCGGACCCGGCAGGCACGGCCTCCTCCAGGCTGCAGGTGCCTCACCGAGCCGCAGGGTGGGCAGCCTGAGCCCGCCAGGCCTCTGGTCCGGTGGTCGCGCACCCCAGCCCCGGGGTCAGGTCAAGCCCGGCCCGCAGGCGCCTCCGCGGGGTCTGTGTTCCAGGTAAGGAGACCCGCAGCGGGGCAGCGGCGTCGCGGCGCCACACTGTCCCTGCCAACAACCCCGTCACTCCTTAGAGGACCGCAGGCCACCGCGTCCCGGGGGTGGGCGGGGCACCAGACAGGGGCGGGGCTTCAACTGCGGGGCGGGGCCTTCAGGGGCGGGGCTGCAGGGATGTGGGCTCCACTGCGGGTCAGGGCTGCAGGGGGCGGGGCCGGGGCGGGGCCGCAGGGACTTGGGCTCCACAGAGGGACAGGGCTGCAGGGGGCGGGGCGGGTCAGGGGGCGGGGCCGCAGGGACTTGGGCTCCACAGAGGGACAGGGCTGCAGGGGGCGGGGCGGGGCCGGGACCGGCCAGGTGGGCGGGGCCGGGGCGGGGCCTTAAGGACGCGGCCGGCTGAACCCGCAGCCCGCAGCAGGTCGGGGGCCGTGGCCCTGTCCCCGCTCTTCCTCCTTGTTTAGGGGCTTCAGTCTCGCCCGGCGGGGCCCGCAGCCCGCCCCCACTCCGCTGACCCAGTGACCTGGACGTGGGGACCACGGCAGCGTGAACAATGAGGGGCGCTTGGGCGCTCCGGGCGCACCTTCCGCCTTCCCCGGGCGCCGCCCTGGGAGAGGCTCCCGGCTCCCTCCGGACCGCGTGGTCGGCGTCCCCAGCCCGGCCCTGCTGCCCGCCCACGCCCAGCCCCGCCGCCGCCGCCGCCGCGCCTTCCCCAGGACCCGCTCCGCCGCGCCCGCGCCCGCGCTTCCAGGCCGCCGGCAACGAGGCCCAGCTCGGCCGCCGGACCCAGCAGGCTCCTCCCGGAGACGCGGCGGTGTCGCTGGGCGGCCGGACCCCGCGGAGCGGGTCTGCAGGAGGAAGGGCCACTTCGCGTTCGCGCTGGTCCCCCGCCACCCAGTCCGCACCTGGGAGGGCCTGGCTTTGTTTTTCTAAAGAAAAAGGGAGGTTTCTGTGACCACAGCCTGGTCAGTGAGCCGCCTCCGCAGGCGGAACCTGCAGGCACTTTGCTCAGCGGGTTTGGGGTCCCCCCAGGAGAGCAGGTGAAGCCGGAGGGGCTCCCAGCGGGCGGCCTTGGGCGTCTGTGTCCAGGCTACAGAAAGGAACCAGCGCAGATGCCAGCCCTACTGTGTGCTGCCCGCCGCCAGCACTCTCATCCGCAGGCCCTGGGACAGCGCTCCGGCCCACGGTGTGTCCCCAGGGCCTCGGACTGTGCCTGATGTATACCAAGTGCTCAATAAACTTGTCAGCCCCCCAAGAGCATTTCACGGTGGTGCTTTTCCCTCCTTAGACATGTGGGTAACGGGAGCTTGGGGCAGTCACAGCCCGTGGTGGTGCCCCTGCTGGAGACCAGTCCCAGCCTCAGGTCCGAGGGCCGCAGGGCCCCAGCTCATCGCTGCGGGCAGGGTCCTGGAGTCCAGGGGTGCCCGCCAGTCCTTGAAAACTGAGTGTTGCTGAAGGCGTTCGGGCAGCTGTAGAATCACTGCTGCTGGTGGAACCGTTGCGCCCCCATTTCTCCAGCTCTTTGCTGCCCTGGCTCCCAGGCAGCTGATTCAACTGTCTTCCTTGATGCTCCCAAGGACGACCTCTGCCCCAACACTTCTCACCCCATGCGGTCACGGCTGGCTTACAGGTCAGCCTGGTCTTTGCATTGGCTGTTCCTGGAAGGCAGGTCCTGAGTGGCCGACTCCTAGGGGACATCAGCGAGGGATGGATGGATAAATGAATGGATAGATGGAGAGGGAAGGAAGGAAAGAAGGAAGAAAGGAAGAGTGGGTGGGTGGGTAGAGGGGTGGATGGGTGGACAGATGTGTGGGTGGCATGTTCCTAACAGAGGCCAGCAGATCATCTTTGCCTCCCTGCACTGCCCAAGTGCTGCAGGACTTCAAGCCAGAGGGAGTCTAGAGGCTGCCCATACAATGGCTGAGTGGGTGGGTGAAGTTTAGCCTGCGGAAGACAAGGTTCAGGGAGCAGGAGAGCTGCCTCTGCGGGCTGAGGGGCTCTCCCCTGGAGGAAGACAGAGGCCTACCCCTGACCCTGTGTCGGGGGTGGATGAGGATGAGCGGCAGAAGTGGCAGAGGGGCAGATGGTGTCTTGAGGTGAATCCAGCTTCTGTGCTCACACCTCTCGTTCACAACGGTTCATGGAAGCCGATTTTCCTGCTCGCTCACAGTTTCTGTTCTGAAATGGGTGGTGATTCCAAGCATTTTGTAATTAACAAGTACCTTATTCATGCAAGCCGCACACATCCGCATCACGCAACCCAGAGGTGCGATCGGCACAAAGCTGAGCTGTGCCCCTCGGTCCCCCTGATCTGCCCAGGGTGGGCCTCCACCTCCTCCAGCTGCCCCAGCAGCTCTGCAGACTGGTCTGCCTTGTGCTTTGACTCAAGTTTCAGATGCTACGGACTCCTCCATGTGAAAGAGGGAAATGTAACTACATTACATTTCGCTCCTACCTTTCATATTCAGGTAACGGCTTTTATTTCTTCTACTGCTTTTTCTGGTGACTTTGAATAACACCCCTTCCACCATATAATCCAGCAATTCCACTGCTAGGTGTACACCTAAGAGGTGGAGACATGTGCACGCCAAAAACCTGCACATAGGTGTTCTTAGCAGCATTACTCATAGTTGCCAAAAGGGGAGAGCCACCCACATGCCCACCAGCTGACGAATGAACAAATGTGGCCTGTCCACATGGCAGCGGAATACTATTCAGCCCTGAAGATGAAGACCCGAACGAACACGTGATGCTAAGTGAGAAAAGCCAGATGCACAAACACCACATTTCCTCCATTTCCATTTCTATGAATTTTCCACAAAAGGCAACTCCATAGAGACAGAACGTAGATCAGTGGTCGCCAGGGGCTGACTGCTGATTGGGAAAGGGTTTCTTTTTGGGGTGATGAAAATGGTGGGATTAGATGGCAGCATCTGGGTGGTGATGGTTGTGCATCCTCATGAATATACTAAAACCACCAAACTATGATTTAGAAGGGTAGGTTTCATGGTAGGTGAATTAAAGATCAATAAAGCTATTACATATTATAAATATACAAATACACTTTCATGCTGACTCCTGACTTCCCCCTGGCCCCCCCAAGGACAAGGACAAGGACCCTGGTGCCCTGCGTTCCACCTCCCCCTCCCCAGTCAGCCTCACGCAGGGAACCCAGACACTGTCCCACACCCGCCCGCAGACACACCAACAGAGAGCAGGAGGCTGACCGGACAAAGGAACAGAATCCTGATCACACTTGTGACGAAAATCATGGCTGCGTAGGCAACACACCCCTCTCAGAGGCGACAACGCTGTGCGTCTTTTTTTTTTTTTTTAAAGATTTTATTTAATGTTTTTGGAGAGAGAGGAAGGGAAGAAGGCAGAGAGGGAGAGAGACATCCGTGTATGGTTGCCTTTCACCTGCCTCCAGCCACGGACCTGGCTTGCAACCTGGTTATGTGTCCTGGCTGGGAATCAAACCAGCGACCTTTGGGTTCACAAGCCAGCGCCTTATCCACTGTGCCACCAGCCAGGGCCTTGTGTGTCTTATGTGTGTCCTCTCATTGAGCTTCAGGATGACCTGGAGGTCAGGGACCTCAGCCTCACTTTACAGATGAGGAAACTGAGGCCGAGAGATGTTATGTGACAGCTGGGAAGTGGCAGAGCTGGGATCGGAATGCGCATCCAAACCTTGACCCCACGGCCCACATTTTTTTTTTTTTTAATATTTATTTATTTATTTTTAGAGAGGGAGAGAAACATCGGTGTTGGAAAAAGACATTGATGGGTTGCCCCTCGGGCAACTGGGAATCACAGCAGCAACCCTTTGGTTCCCAGGCTGGTGCTCAACCCACTGGGCCACCAGCCAGGGTGAGAATGGCCCACATTTGCTTTCTGTAGCCTAACAGGGGTTTCCTCACGCTGGTGCCCACTTACGCCTGTTGGTTTCAGTGTGTTTAAGCTCCCCTGCAAGGCAAGACCTCTCCTGAGAACCGTCCCTCGGTGCAGAGGGGGCCACTAGCCACTAGCGGCTGGCCCTACCCGGTCCCTCCTGGTGCCAGGAGGCGCCAGTCCCCTGGGCCCCCGTCCTGATTTCAGGTGCGTGTAACTTGGACCGTGACCTTGACCAGCTGCGAGGCAGACAATGGGAAGCCTGTTTGCTGAGACCAGGGGCCTGGATTAGACAGTATGGAGCTTTCGCTTGGAGAAGTGTGTCCCCTCCCCCGTGGGGCACGGGCGGGTTCCTCCTGGGTGGAGCCCTCCTCGGGGTCCCACCAGAGCTTCTCTGTGCGCCCCCTCCCACCCTGCTGCCCGCCAGAGGCCGCTTTCAGAGGTTTAATGATTAACGGGTACTTTTGGCCTTGGGTTGCAGGTTGGAATTTGGGAGCTGTGCCCAGGAGCAATTATCTTTGACACATTATTTTGTGTAAAATCACTGTTAGCTGCCATTAGCTGATAAAGCTGGACTAAAGAGGGGTCTATTAACCAGGACCGGCCTGGCAGCATCTGGGCCTCCACGGAGGTGACTGAGGGGAGACCTGCTGTGGGCCGGGAAAATGTTTCTAGAGAATTTGCCTTAAAATGGGGCCTGGCAGGCGGCAAGGGGTGTGTTGTGTCTGTGGACCCCTCCATGGGCAACCCCCGTTGTCTGGGGGGTGGCAGATCCACCAGAGGCTGGGCACGCGGGCGTCCACTTGGGTCCCCTGGTTCTCCCGTCCCCGCATGAGAAGTCGCTGGGCTACATGGCTCCCCATCCTGGCCCTCGCTGGGGTTGGGGGCAGGGGCCGTCCCCTAAGCAAGTCCATTTGTCATCATGCCCCGCTGGGAGGAGGGACTGTCCCCTGGGAGGAGCTCCCCAACCCAGTGTGGGTTCCGATCGGGCACCAGAGCTCTGCTCTGTCTGTGGTCTGACTGTCACCAACCCCTGAACCTTTGGCCTGACGTCCACTGGCCCCGTTCCCACGCCCTCCCCTGAGGACAGCGCAGGGGCCTCCCAACATGCCAGCCACCCCACCGAGTTTCTGCTGCTCTGGCAGTTTGGGGGCAGCTGGCTGGAAGGGGTGGCTGATTCCGAGGCCCGCCGGGGAGGATGGTGGCTCTCCCTTCTCCTCACCCGACCCCAGGGTCCCCGGAGTCCCTGCCTGGGTGGTTTTCCCTCTTCACAGCCTCTCTGGGTGGACTCAGTTCACCGCCTAGCCTGAAGTGCTGACCGCTCCAGCGTCCCCACCACAAGGCGCGGCTGAGGCATCAAAACCGTCTGGGTACCCCCAACCCTCTGCCCCGTCCTCCCTAGGCACCTAAGACTGAACCCTCAGAACCTGCCCCCTGCCCAGCCCTGCAACGCCACACTGGTGGGACTGATCATCTTGGTCGGCCTCTGAGATGATGCCCCTGAGGCCAGCACAACCACAGCCACGCCACCTGGGCAGCTGCAGGGTCACAGGGGCTGGTCCATCCAAAACTCTCAGCCGGAAGGGGCTGGACGGGAGGGTGAGAACTGGAGCCTGGGCGAGGCCCCCGCCAACCTGCCCCCTGTGCGCTGGCTTCAACGCCCCACTGTCCCGTGAGGCTTTGGGCCCGCCTGCCCATCTCCAACTCCAGCTGGCCAGACACTCCCAGAGGCTCTGCAGGCAGGCGGTGCACAGGGCTGCCCGGCACCGGAAGGCTGGCTGGGGCTACAGGATGGGCACACCCATTCCAGGCTTGTCCACTGCCTCTCTGGGAGCCTTCCTGGAATCCAGGAAGTAAAGGAGGACACAGGCAGGAGCCCCCACGGGTCTGTCCCCACCCCATCCGGATACTGAGAGTGGGGGTCCCAGGGAACACTAGCAGGCTCACAGGGAACAGGCCCCCCAAGCCCCTCCCACCAGCCCCCACCTCTGCACCCCTGTGGCCTCCAGGCCACCTGGCTGGCTGGCTCTCTGCTTTGTGTTTGCTGTGACCCTGCCCACTCTCTCCCCCAGCTCTCAGGATAAGAGCCCTTTGTTAGTCTCTGTTGTTTTTAGGATCAAGTCTTTTTTTCTTTAAAATATTTAAAAGCGGAGCCCTGGCTGGTAGCACAGTGGATAAAGTGCCGGCCTGCGAACCCAAAGGTCACTGGTTCGATTCCCCAGCCAGGGCACATAAGCAGGTTGCAAGCCAGGTCTCCAGCCAGGTCTGTGGCTGGAGGCAGGTGAAAGGCAACCATACATTGATGTTTCTCTCCCTCTCTGCCTCTTTCCCTTCCCTTCTCTCTGGAA